>JAHWLF010000158.1:0-15804 GCA_024679295.1 Phytophthora parvispora
GCGCATCGTGCGGCTGCGCGTCGAGGGCATGCGCTGCATGACCAACTGCGGCCGCCAGGTGATCCGCGCGCTGGAGCAGATCCCGGGCGTGCTGCACATCCACGTGGACTCCAAGTCCAAGACGGCGGAGGTGGCTCTGGCCAAGGGCTGCACGGCCACCGAGGTGGATCTCATCAAGTACATCCGCGCAGCCAACCCGAGGTTCAACGCGTCTATCGCCAAGGAGAAGAAGGAGCGCACGAGCTCCATTCCCGGCGCGATCCTGCTGAACATCACAGGAATGAGCTGCGCCAAGAACTGCGCCGCCAAGATCCAGGCGGCGCTGCAGAGTGCTGAGGGCGTCATCGACGCCACTGTCGACTTCGGCAACAAGCGCGCGACGGTCATCCTTGAGCCCGAGAGCAAGGTCACCGAGGAGGACTTGGTCCAGGTTGTTCGTAGCGTTGGAAAGAAGTTCGACGCGTCGCGCTACGAGCTCTTCAGCAATGACGGCGACTCGCGCGTGGTGTATCTCAAGATCGATGGCATGAGCTGCGCGAAGAACTGCGCCAGAAAGGTCCAGAACGCGCTGAACAGTGCAAAGGGGGTCATCGGTGCCAAAGTGGACTTCGACACGAAGCGTGCTACGATTTTCTTGGAGACCGGCAGTCACTTGACGGAAAGCGAGCTGATTGCCGTGGTGCATTCCGCCGGCCAAAAGTTCACGGCGTCAGTGGCAACACCTACTAGCGGACCACGCACAATCCTTCTTGCAGTTGAAGGCATGAGCTGTGCGAAAAATTGCGCAAGCAAAATTGCGAGAGCCTTGAATGAGGTACCGACCGTGGAGAGCGCATCGGTGGACTTTCCATTGAAGCGAGCTACCGTCCAACTTGAAGCTGGCAGCTCGCTCACGGAAAATGATCTGATTGAGGTCGTCCGTGGTGCTGGTGCCAAGTTTGATGCAGCGGTATACGTTCCGTCATTGACACCGCGCACCGTGTTGCTTGAAATTGAGGGCATGAGCTGCGCGAAGAATTGCGCACGCAAAGTTCAGCAAGCCCTCAGTGAAACAGAGGGCGTCGTCTCGGCGTCGGTAGACTTTGCATCAAAAGAAGCAACCGTTGAAGTAGACCCTGATGGAGAATTCAACGACGAGAAGTTGCTGCAAGTCGTTAGAAATGCTGGTTCGAAGTTCCGTGCTCGTTTGATCAAACCGGCAATGCTGGCTGAGCAAAAGACTGCGGAGCAAAATGAAAGCGAGCTGTCCACTAAAGCGGAAGTAGCTTCTTCGACAACGTCCGATGACGTAGCAATTTCGATCGAGTCCGACAAAGCTGATATCGGAGAGGCGACGCTTTTAGTCGGCGGGATGACCTGCAACTCCTGCTCGAACTCTGTGGAAAACGCTCTAAAGCAAACGGAAGGTGTTGTATCTGCTGTGGTCAGCTTTGCGACGGAAAAGGCCACAATTCGGTTTGATAAAGACGTGGTTGGTATCCGAACGCTTGTTGAAACGGTTGAAGACATTGGCTACGATGCGTCATATGTGTCTGGGGCTGAGGCTCAGAAGGCTCTTGGAGACCAGCGCGCCAAGGAAATTACGCGGTATCGCATTGATTTTTTCGTCTCGGTGCTTTTCACATTCCCGATTCTTCTTATCATGATGGTGCTCGACAACATCGAAGCGGTTGAGCACGGTTTGGCTTCAGGAATTTTGCCAGGTATTTCGTGGCAGACATTGATTGTGGCAGTCTTAGCCACCCCGGTCCAGTTTTATCCTGCCCGGCGATTTCACGTGGATGCTTGGAAGGGGATGAAGAACAACGCACTGGGCATGTCTTTCTTGGTGTCCATGGGATCTAACGCATCATACTTCTACGGCCTGTTTAGCATCATTCGTGCTTTTTTGCTGAACGACTCAAGTGTCGCCAACCCAGACATGTTTATGACGTCCTCCATGCTGATTTCATTTGTCATACTCGGCAAGTTCTTGGAATCCATTGCGAAGGGAAAAACGTCGGCAGCGTTAAGCAAGTTGATGGAGTTGCAAGTCAAGTCGGCAACACTACTCGTTTTCAGCGCAGATGGAACTCGAATCCGGGAAGAACGAGTCGTCCCAATCGAATTGGTTCAGCGCGGAGACATTTTGAAGGTGGTTCGCGGTTCGTCGATTCCGGCAGATGGTGTCATCGTGTACGGCGAAGGCCGGATTGATGAATCGATGCTGACTGGTGAATCCAAGACGATTAAGAAAGTCACTGGTGACCGCGTTTTGGGGGCAACGGTTAATGTGGACGGATTGTTCCATATGAAGGTTACAGGGGTGGATAACGATACTGCACTGAGCCAGATCATTCGCCTCGTGGAGGACGCGCAGACCTCAAAAGCACCGATTCAAGCCTACGCGGACTATGTTGCTTCCATCTTTGTACCAACTGTGCTGGGACTGTCGTTCCTCACATTTTCGGCGTGGTACATATTGTGTGCTTTTGAGCTCGTTCCTGAAAGCTGGATTCCACACACAGATAGCAAGTTCGTATTTGCTTTCAACTTTGGCATTGCTACGCTTGTAGTGGCTTGTCCGTGTGCGCTGGGGTTGGCAACACCTACGGCAGTCATGGTCGGAACAGGCGTCGGTGCTGAACACGGTGTATTGATCAAGGGCGGCGAACCACTGCAGGCTGCGCACAGTGTCAACACGATCCTTTTCGACAAGACTGGAACTCTAACGGTGGGAAAGCCTGTGGTGACAGATGTGGTGGTGCTTAGCAAGAAGCTGAGCACTGAGGAACTGATCATTCTTGCTGGCTCGGCTGAACTTGGCAGCGAACACCCGCTGAGCAAGGCAATCATCGAGTATGCAAAGTTTATTTCGTCCTCCCTAGAACAGCCAACAGGCTTCCGCGGAGTTTCAGGACGCGGCATTGCATGCATGGTGGGTGAGCACAAGGTCATTATCGGTAACAAAGAGTGGATGGCGGACAATGGCCTCAAGCGCTTGACTAGCATCGTGCTACAGCAAGCGACGCTGACTTTCCAAAATGCCGGCAAGACGACTATCTACATGGGCGTCGACGATGAGCTGAGTGCTGTTTTCGGTGTTGCTGATGCTCCACGCAAGGAGTCGATCCGTACGCTGAAGAAGCTGAAGCAGATGGGTTTGGAGGTCTGGATGGTGACGGGCGATAACGCACGAACGGCGTTCACCATTGCCGACCAGCTCGGAATCAGCCGTCGCAATGTTATGGCCGAGGTGGTTCCGTCCCAGAAGTCTTCGAAGGTCAAGCAGCTACAGAGCACCGGCCGCATTGTGGCTATGGTGGGCGACGGCATCAACGACTCGCCTGCTCTCGCACAAGCGGACCTGGGTATCGCCATTGGTGGAGGCACTGAAATTGCCGTGGAGACTGCCGGCATGGTTCTCATGAAGGCAAACCTGTTTGACGTCATCACTGCGCTGGACTTGTCCCGGACAATCTTCAACCGCATCCGGCTCAACTACGTGTGGGCTCTCGGCTACAACTGCCTGCTGATCCCGCTGGCTGCTGGCGTGCTGTACCCGTTCGGCTTCAGCATCCCGCCCATGTTTGCCGGCGGTGCCATGGCGATCTCGTCCGTGTCGGTGGTCACGTCGTCGCTCTTGCTCCGGTATTACTCTCCTCCAGCGCTGCCCGAGGACTTCAGCGTGGACGACACCAAGTCGCTGCTCTTCAAGAAGCCGACGGTCACGACGCCGCTGCTCGCCTCCAGCACGCTGGAATAGAGAGGTTCCTGTTCACGTTGCAGTGCACTTCAACTACATTTTCGTAATACAATTTTCACATTACAACCCAAACCTGAAACTTGACATTGTTGATTCGATGGACGCGCACGGAGCTGCTGGCGCCGCCGCGCAGCCGCAGCCCGCTGCTGAGCCGGTTGTGGCGACGGCATCAACGACGCAAGAGGCCGATGGCATGTCCAAGAGGCAGCTGAAGAAGCTCCGTCGCGCGGAGCGGGACCCTGTCGAGCGGCAGGCTAAGAAGCGCAAGTCCAAGCGAGACGCCAAGAGCGCCAACCGCTTCGAGGCCGAGGCGCCCAAGTATTCGTTCGCCAATGGTACGTATATTATAGAGCAGTATTCTATGTAAGATAAGAATAATTTAGTGGGGCTGGTGTGGTGTTGACATCGCAGGCTATCGCATGGTGAAGCCGTACGTGTACGAATACCGCACGTTTGCCAAGGCGAGGTGGTTCGACCGTGAACTGCTCGAGATTTTCACCAAAGAGTTTGGTGCGAATTCCCCGGAGTATTACGTGAGTGGTGGCGGTGTTGCGGCGGCATTTACTGCTTTGTCGGAGGGTTGGAGGACTCACGTGTGGTTGGTTGGCCTCTGCAGGAATTCGCCATCGCGTCAGGGCGCATCACGGTGAACCACAAGATCGTGCCTGCAGACACCCTGATCAAGAACGGAGACTTGATCGTCCATACGGTAACGTGCTACAAGTTCACTATGTACATGTAAATTCCGCTTGTACTCGAATGCTAATCGAATGTGGGTTTCGGGCAGGCCCATCGCCACGAGCCTCCCGTGTCTGGAGATGAGGTGTCGGTCGTGCATGAGGATGACGATCTGGTGCGTGCATCGACGGTAAAAAGAAACTGACAAAGCTCTTGCACTAACCCACGAATTCTCCGTTTAGATCGTAGTATCCAAACCTCCTTCCATGCCCACCCATCCGTGTGGTGCGTATCGCCACAACTCGTTGCACTCAATCGTGCAGGCTACCCGTCCGGATCTTCCGCAACTAAACATCGTCCATCGGCTTGATCGACTCACGTCTGGTAAGTTTGTAGCTACCACTTAACTGCAAACCACTTTCCCATCTAATGTGTTTGTCTTGTGCGATGGCTCCAACAGGTGTCGTGCTCCTGGCAAAGAACGCTACAAAGGCGAAGGCTCTATCGTCGATCATTGGTAACATTTAAGTTTTGCAGTGACAAGATATCGCGAAATGGTGACTAACAGTCTGAATATTTTATGCATTAGCTGATCGCCAGGCCTCCAAGATGTATCTTGCCCGTGTGCGCGGGCAATTCCCGAGTCTTCTGGATCCAGCCGTCCAAGAAAAGCTTGTCAGCGCAGCAAAAGCGAACTGCCCTGCAAGTGAGATCTCGTTTCCGGAGGAGGGCGGCATCCGAATCAGCTGTCCGCTTCGCTGCCTTTCCGCTCGTGACGGTGTCTGGGAATGTCATGAAGAAGGCAAACCTTCTGAGACCCTAGTGAACCTGATTCGCGCGGACAAATGCACCAGCCTTATGGAGTGCAAGCCGATCACGGGTAGAACGCATCAGATTCGTCTGCACCTGCAGCTCATTGGGTTCCCTATTGCCAATGATCCGTGTTACGGAGGAGAACTGCATTTTGGAGAAAGCGCAGAGCGCGCCGAAGAGATCGCGGCTGCCAAGAGCAGCAAAGCCAATCTTCCGCCGAAGGACCCAGTGGATTTTTCAACACCTCGCAAGGAGACTGAAAGCGAAGAGGAGTTTATGAAGAGAACGTGCACATGGTGCTACGTTGGTGAAGCTGAAGCTTTTAATGAAACGCAACTCCATTGCTCGAAGATCTGGCTGCATGCACTAGAGTACAAGGTAATTTCCTGGGTCACCATTATCGTGACTAATGTGATGAAGTTGACACTAACTCGAGCCTACGTGAACTTATAGCTTGATGGCCAGGTGTACAAGGTTCCTGAACCGAGTTGGGCTGCCCCCTCGACTGCATACTAGCGAAGAATATTCGTCTTCTTCCCAACTAGTTTCGGAAAGCGCTTTCCAAAAGAACTGGGTAGTCTACGTAGCAGTTGTTAGTGGGAAAAAAAGTATCGGCGAGCAGATAGGAGTCGTCATCAGATAGCTGTGGAGCCACCGATAAGAGAGCATCCATAAATTCATCTTCTCGTAGTCGCCCGTTTTTCTCGATGTCTCGATCCCGTAGGGCTTTGCGTAGCTGGTACTTTCGTGAACCGAAGACTCGCTGCAACAAACTTACAACTCTTGGGTCCGCTAGGGGCTGAGTAGTCTGCATATCTGTAGTCTTGCGAGCAGACTGTAGGGAGTTGTAAGGAGGAGTATCTGTCTTGCATTTGAATCGTTTCGATGACGAAGTACTCACTGACCCTGGAGGTAACGCTTCGTCACCTTCGTTAGCAAAACTCACGCTAAAGTTAATATCTTTAGAGTCAACAGCTTCATGGTGATCGCAGGATAGCTGGAAAATGTAGTCGCACATTCGGTGGATGTCAATTCTTCCATTACCGGAAGCAAAGCGTGCCGTTAACACGTCCACTTCAGGTTTCGACAAAGTCATCGATCGGTCCCCCACGACACGCAGCAGATCGCTCACGGATACAAGACCGCCATTTGATCCAGCATCAGACAGCAAGCGTCTCACTCGCGGAATTTTCATCAATTTCGAGCTCATGCTGCGTGCGGCATCCCCACGCTCTTCATGAGTAAGCGGCTTGCTAACAAGTGCGGCGAGAATATCACAAAATTCATCGTACGCGAAAAGTGGATCCAGAACCTGGTTATTGTCGCTGATGGGATCGCTTGTAAACCTCCGGAACAATGTAATTATTTGTTGTTCATTCATGCTTGGCGCGAATCCTGCTCGGCTCATCACACTTTTCATAGTTTCCATGCTCACCAAGTGTGACTTGTTCCTATCAAGCCGCCGCCATTCACCACGTAGGTCCACCTGGTGAGGCCCTTTCATCCACAATTTTGCTGTGAGTGCTAGCACTGCTGTGCTGTCTGAAAAGCGAAAGACCTCGGGGTGACTTTCACAAAAATTCAGTGTCTGCGAGTCTGCTTCGATGAGCTCCAGTCGTTGGTGGGGAGAAAACTCGAAGCTGAGCACGGCACCAACATACATGTCCGAAGCCTGGTAGTGCATCGGAATGATTCCATCTTCTGCCCCTGTATCCTTTGCAAGCTTAGGGTCCTTTCGAAAGCGTGCCCGATCAAGAAAGCGTCCACCTATTACCCCTGAATTTCGCACGCGCGGCTCAAATACTGCAAGTGTTTCGTCCTCCAGGAAATAAGTGACAACAAATTCTCGCTGAGCGTTCATGTCACCACGTGGAAGCCCTTGAAAGCGAGCACGAAAGCGCAACTGCTTCCCGTCCAGATCATCATCTCGGCAGAGCGGCATCACGAAACTTCTTCCACAACTCTGACCTCCTGGGATTGGAGCCACGAGACCACCTTGCATGCAACTGTTGTTGTTGTTGGCTGAATAGCCACTGGTACCTCGGCCATTTGAAACAAGCGCCGGCTGAGGAGGCTGCGCAGCCTGAAAGAGCTTCCACTTTGTAGCGCTCTGTTGTGATTCAGGTGAGGGCGGTTCAAACTTCTCTTGAGTCACACCATGGGTCTCCAAATAATACTCGCGGGTAAATGCATCGCAGTCTTCGAGCAACAACCGCCTGGAAAACACGCATAGCCATTCTCCGCACCTCAAGTCCCGATCCGTAACAAAGTAGCTTGATTCGTCGTCGTCATTCTGCTGTCGGGTGCCCGGTTCTCTTGCCAACTTTCTCCGCGAAAGCAAAACGCTGAAATGGCCCCGCCCACGTTCTCGGTTTCCGTCACGCGCTTCGACAATTTCCACCGTGTCATCGCACAAGTAGTAGTGGAGCACAAAATGCCGAGTCTCGGGATACAATGGGTGATCGTCGTGCCAAGACGCGTAGAATCGCAGTACTTTTTGGCTCAGGTCGTGGAATTTCCTCGTTGCTTCAGCCTTGCTGGCACCAAGCGCACGGGTGCGTACGCGCAGTTGGTTCTTCAGCTCGTCGACCTCGTCCATCTTGGAGCTTGATTCGTCTGGATACATGCGCGGCGATTCCAACGTCTCGCCGAACGCTTCAGCGTAAAAGCTGCGGGTTGCAGCGTCACAGTCTACGATGTGGAACATTCGTCCATACAAGCGCAGTTCACCGCCGATTCGGAAGTCTTCGGGCGAATAGTAGTCGTCCGAGATATTTTCTCTAGGAAGTGTGTTGCTCTTGACACCGCTCTTGCGAACAACTGTTCGTCGCATGAACTCTCCCTGCGGAATGCCGCTGTTTGCTACCCTAGGCTCGGAAATGGATATGGATCGATCGCTGAGGTAGAAGCACACAATGACACGTCTGACCCTGTTCTCGGTCCGTCCATCGGCAAGCTCCACAGGCTCGACAAAGTAAGCGAAGAATCGCAGCACGAGTCGATCATGAGTGATCCATGCTGGTTGTTTCGAGTCGACTCGATACTTGGAGCTGGGGAGCTGGAGACGATTCACCTCGGGTTGTGGAGGTGCGCCGTAGGTGGCCTGTGTAGTTGTCGTCGGACGCAGCTCCTGAGACTTTGCGGCAGTTGCAGCGGATACGACGGAGCGGAATGCAGTCGCAGGCACCGGTGGTGCTTTCTCGGCCGAGGTGAGCTTGCCCATTGACATTCGCTCCAGGAGCTGTCCTCGACGGAAGTGCGGCTTGGTCATTTGCTCAAAGTGAGTAGACCGCATGCCTGGGATCAGCGGCATAAAGGCCGGGGTGTTGTTATCCGCCATCGTCGTTGCAGATGCACGTGTACTTCTCGAATGTGGTGGGGTCGTGCAGACTGCATTGCGAATCGCCACAACTTGAAACGCACAACCGTCAAATCTGCAACGGATCACTCAACAAAAGGAACGAGAAGAAAAGACATGAATGAGATCGCAAATATATTGAGCCTGTAGCGCACGGCCAGCGTTATCGAACTGTACAACACGCTCGGCGGCAGCAACCAGACCGTCAAAAGAAAGAGAGAAACCGCAACGAGAATAAGTGTACTACTACCGCTAGCGTCGGTGGGCGGGGCACTCTACTCCGCAGTCTTGGATTTCTTCTTGTGCTTCTTCTTCTTCTTCTTGTCAGCGTCGGCGGCAGGTGCCTCGACCTCAGCCTCCTCGACCTTCTTCTGCTTCTTGTTCTTCTTGTCCTTCTTCGACTTCTTGGCGGAGGCCTCCTCCTTGACCTCCTCCTTGACCTCCTCCATATCAGCATCCTCGTCCTCAGCAGGGCGCTTCTTAGACTTCTTGTCCTTCTTAGACTTCTTGTCACCCTTAGCAGCCTCCTTCTTAAGCTCCTCCGACACCTCGAGCATCACGTCAGCGTTCTTACGGGGAGCGGCACCGCTCTCGTAGAAAGCAAGACGCTCCTCGACCTGCTCACGCATCTTGTCACCGTACTTGGTAGTAGGCTCGTCAATGAAGGAGTCAATACGCGAAGCGATAGCGCACTTGTTGGCAAGGTAACGCGAAATGCGACCCTTGTTCTTGGCAGCAGCGCGGCCAATAAAGGTCGAGTGGAACAGCAGGCCGTACTTGGGGGTGTTGCCGCGGGTCTTGAGGGCGCGGAACAGAGCCTTCTCAGCACCAAGGATCTGCACAGTCGAGGCCGGGCACTTGGCCAGGTTGGTCAGCGAACCAGCGTGCGAAATGAGGCGAGCTCCCACCGACTCGCCGATAAGCGAGGCAAGGTTGGGAGCCACAGTCGACATCTTTGACACCAGGTACTCGTGCAGCTGGCGACGGTACTCAGCAAGCTTAACGAGACGCGTAGTGAAGTTGTCCACGTTGATCATGTCAATCTCCGACATGTCCATGCCCATGGAGGAACGGGCGGCGTGCAGGATCTGCTGGGCCTTGTCCTCGTCAAGCACGATCTTCGACAGCTCCTCGAGCGAGTCCTCGCTCAGCGTGCTGCGGTTCTTAATGAACGAAGCGCAGCGGGCGTACACGTAGTTGTCGTTGACGATCTTGACAAGCTCGGGGAAGTGCCACGAGTACCACTCACGCACGCGCATGGCGAACGTGTTGATGTCCTTGTCCATCTGGTCCAGCAGCGCGATGGCCTGAATGATCATGTTGTCGGCGCGGTTCACGTTGAATTTGACCTTGGCGCGCGAGTACGAGTGGCCGAGACCGAGCTGGGCCTTGGCCAGGTTGCCGTTGGCCAGCTCCTTGACGAAGGTGCTGAAGTGCATGCGCACGCCGCGCACGATCTCGAGCGTGGTCTCGCTCGTGTTGCAGGGCACGTTCAGGTCGTCCGAGATGGCCTGGGCGAGGCCCTTGTCCTGCACGCCGAGGGCGAACTTGGCCTTCTTGCCGGCCTTGACCTTGGGCAGGTTCATCTCCAGGAAGTTCTTGAGGTCGTCGCCCACGAGGCCCTCCGACACGTTGTTGATGTTTTCCAGGGCGTTCTCCGCCGACGTGAAGGGCTGGAACGCCTTGAGCTTCACGATGCGGCCGAACGAGGACACGTCGGCCACGGCGGCCTGCACCTCGGCCAGGAGGCCGGCGATCTCCTCGTTCTCCACCACCTCGAAGATCGCATAGCCCGAGGCCGACTCGAACAGCACAAAGTTGTTGGCACCCTGTCACGCACGCGCGCACGCAAAAAAATTAGTGCCTCTGCTAGCCGCGCATCTCCGCTATTGGCGCGCGCAAGTTGCTGGCTCTACGGACGCCTGCAGCCCGCGCCACGGCCGGGCCAGCGCCGCGCCTCCTCACTCACCATGTTCGCCTTGACTGCTGTGTTTTCCAACTGGCTGTGGGTGGTGGCGCGGCGCTCGGCGCCAGTGGTTGCTGGCCAGCCAGGCCAGCCTTCGCTCCCATTGGTCCATACAAATAGCTGTTAAGGAGCCCGATTGGCGATTAAGGCGGTTGATACCACTCCACTTTCAGCCAATGGACGGGCGCCGTTCGGATCCTGAAGAGCTGCAGCCGCTTGACGGACGGAAGTTGCCTTTGTCGAGACGGAGCCGCCGCGTGATGGAGAACACCCCGGCGCCCGCGGTCCGCCGGCATCGATGGAGTCGAGTCTTCTCCCTCATGTGATGCGTATGTTTTTACTGCCAAGTAGGGCCCAGTGTCGTGGCGATGGCGATGGCGATGGCGATGGCGACCTTGCCAGGCTCATACTTCGACTGTCCACGAGAGCGTCACGCCAGCCAGATCCATCGAACCTCCACAACCTTTAAGGCTGCACACCACACCAATGAAGAGCTTCTTGGCATGGCTCCTTGCTACGACGTTGTTTGCCATCGCCGCGATCGCGGTGCCTGCGCAGGATGCTGCGACGCCGCCACGTGCGTCCGGTGTGACCGAGGCCTCTGAGCAAATTGCGGTGGCAAACTGCGGCCCGCGCATCCGGAAACCCTGGGAGCTGCTGCTACCTCAGGAGAAGGACGTTTACTTGCGCGCGATCGCGAGGTCCATGGATGACGGCTACTACATCAAGTTCGTGGAGATCCACACGGAGCAGATGACGACCAGCGAGGCGCACAACACCTGCATGTTCGTGTACTGGCACCGTCTGCTGCTCTTGGGCTTTGAGAATATGTTGAGAAGCTACGGTGGGGAGTTCTCCTGTATTACCGTGCCGTACTGGAACTATGTGGACGACAACCAACGCTACATGATGGGTGGATGCCGCAGCATGGAGGAGTGCTCGCAACTCTTACGCGACTTCGGTGGCTCCTTGAACGGGTACAGCCGCACCGTCGCGATTAATGGGTCGCCTATCAGTGGAACGTGCGTAGTGACGCCTCCTCTGGATCACTTCTGCGAGGCTACTCATCTTCGTGGTGGAGCCTGCGCGCGCTGTGTGCCTCGCGGGAATTGGTTGACGTCCGCTTTCCCGCCGACAACGACAGTGAGCTCGCTCGCTCGACAACTCTTCGCGACTCCGACAATCGCTGGCGTCGTGAACAACTTGGAGCTGGGAATCCACAGTAAGCAACCGAGAGCCGGCGTATTGTTGATCGCCAATTGACTAACGATATTTTTCAATGTCTTATTATTTGTGCAGATACCGTCCACAACGCGCTCTCCGGGGCTATGGGTGTCTTGCAGGCGCCGGCCGACCCGATTTTCTTCTCGCACCACGCCACGATTGACTTGCTGCACTCCATCTACTACAAGTGCGTCGTGGGCAACTCTGTGCCGATTTCATTGGAGCAAAAGTTGGCCGACCCACGCGTGTACACGGAATGTCCGCGTCGTCAGTCGCTTCCGATTAACACGATTGACCGGAGCATCTTGCTTCCGCAGTCGAGCATCTTACTCCGCACTGGGGAAGATGGCGTCAACCCTTCGCCTGTGTTCTCGCGGTTCAACTTGCTGTCTCCGTTCTTCGCGGCCCTGCCGTCAGAGTACCTGAGTTTCTCAGACATTCGCGACATTGGTGTCTTCAGCTACAACTATGAGATGACTGGGTTGCTGGCCGAAATGTTCACGACGTGCCCCGGCGCCGGCTTCGGTCCCAGCATTGTTGGAGCTGGGGTTCCATTCCGCCATCTCGAAAGCTCAGCTAACACTACAGAGAGCAAACATGGATTTGTCGAAGCAGTGATCGTGCCAACCAACAAGACCGAGGCCACCTGGTACAGAGAAGCGCTTGCAGCGGCATCGAATAGTTCTTCGATTGAGTCAGCGATGTCTGATGCCTCGCAAAATTCTCTTGAAGCGATCGAGGACGTGGAGAAGATGACGTGTATGTTTTACGAGGAGTGTCGCGGTGGCGTTCAAGACCTCAGTGCTGAATTCCGTCAGAGCTTCCACGCAAGCGGTTCGACACCATGCCGCACCATCGTTGACAACATTAAAAGTGGCCATGATCACATTCGGACTCCTAACTGGCGCGCCATTTTTCTTCGTCATATGAAGTGCGATCACGCATAAGGACCGCGAGATGGAAGTGGAAGTAGTGCAGTTGTATGTTGCCGTAGCGAGAAAAATAATGGATGTAACTCGAGTTCACTCACACTTGATCAATTGATTCTGCGTTGTCGCTTCCTAAAGCTCTTGGAGAACGTCTTCGATGAAACTAACAAAACTTGAGTCGATCTGTTCCTCCTCCTCCTCATTACGCTTTTGAACAGCTAACCGCTTAACAGTTCCTTCCAGAGCACCAGTGTCCACACTGATCGCCATTTCTACACAAAACACGCATTGAAGTTCCGTCTGCACGTGAAAGCAGATAGCATTTGTTAGTCTGGTTAAGTATACGAGCAGTCCACGCAGATAGTACCATTTCGGCGAAGAAGTAGAACTTGACCAGCTTTTCCACGCTACCACTTGCCAAACAACTCAGACAATTACTGTGGAAGAACTCAATAACTTCATCCACCTCAGGCACCTCGTTGAGTGTGTACGACAACGACGCGCTGCATAAAGACCACACACTTATCAGCATTCATATCACCACACAAGCCAAACAGGGGGTGAATATCTTACATTTCCGTCGCCGTCGCCCACACTTGCTCAAACTTGCCGGCGTCGATTGCCGGACTCTCCGCCAAGTAGTCACGGGCTGACATCGTGTCTTCGTCGGCGTCATCATCAACATCATCTTCATCATCTAGAGATGTTGCGTGTGAAGCCGTACGAGACACTGAGTGTGCCATCGGATAAGACGCAGAGTGTGCCTTAACAGTCTCAGGCTCCCGTCCATTCTGTGGCTGCTGCTGGACATCATTCTGCGCTTGGTCGTGCACTTGGGGTGGCAGAGGTGGCAGGGGTACTCTTGCAAGGTCATGAGCTTGCTCGGCAAACTGCTGCAGTGCATACTTAAGGATTTCCATAAAAATGACTTGGCCATTTCGGTAAAGCAGCGAGTTGACAATCCATTTTAGTGTCACTGACATCTCCGTCAAACCCGGCATGACAGAGATGTCAACCAAGTAGAGCGTTCCTTCCGTCTTCTGTACACAAAAGTGGTTTAGCAACACGCGAAAGTGCATCAGAGGACAAGAGAGTACAGTACCTGCTCAGCGACAAATAGCCACTGTTGCTGTCCAGCAACCTTCTTGCTGGACGCGCACACCAAGCGGTATGATTCCATGAACATTGGTAGGATACGCGGGTCCAGCTCGTGGGCATCGACAGTGCCAAGATCGACTGACCACTCCTCGCTGCAAGCAAAACGAAGTTGTTAGTTAGCAGTGAGAATGTCTTCGGTAGCTAAACGAAGAACGTACGATTCGTCGTTCGCTGATTCCCACATGTCCTCGAACTCGCTCCCATCCACCGAGGGGTGTTCGAGCAAGAAATCTTCTGCGGAAACCGAAGAGTTTCTCGAAGCCGAGCCCGAACCAGACTGCACAGAAGGTCGATCTGTGGAGCTAGTTCGAGAAGAAGTATCGTCCACTGGGTCAGAGCCACCGATGAACCCGAATGCAGATCCATTGGGTTTTGAAGCTTCTGGTGCCGCTTGTCCAATAAAGTTGAAGCCCGACTGCTTTGTACTGATAACAGGAGGTTGTTTTGCTCCATTACCAATCGTCAGATTAATTGGTGGAGCATATCCATTATCCATCGATCTTGAGTCTGACTCAACATCATGCTCATCAAACTCGCTGCTGGATGGATAGTGGGACGTGCGATATCGGGGGTCACCGTGGCCAATTGTCTCCCTGTCATTGATCGCTCCGACAGACTCTGTGCGACCCGGGAAACCATGGCCCGCCAAAAACAGCTTCTTCCCTTCGTCACTGATGGATCGCTCGCGGCCTTCGCGATTGTTTGCAGTGGGTGGGCATGCAGAACCGACGTCCTCTTCGGTTGAATCGGCATCATTAAATTGTGGGTTGTCCGGGTCCAATCGAACTGCTGCAATCGCTTGTAGAAGCTTCCGAGCATCGGCGCGATAGATGTTATCGTTGCGCTGCTGGGAGATGTGGGTGAAAACGTCCAAGTTCTCCTCAAATTCCTCCACGCAAAGATTTTGCTTCAGTAGAGCCATCGTTGCGACAAAAGCGTTGCGATGAACCTGTAACATAAAAAGAAGTAATAAGAACCTAGGTAAGCAAAGTACCCGAACATATAGCGTGGTATGCGGCTTACATGTGTAGCATAGAATTCGTATCTGGCTTGAAACCTCTCCACCAGTGTGTCAGCAACTCCCTGCGTAAGTGCACACATAAGCAATTAGCCCCATGAACCGTCGTCTACCACGCCGTCAAAGCAATCCCGCGTCGCACCTGTCTATCTTCATCACCGAGCTCCAGCACGCCCGTGATAAACGTGGCCACTTTCTCATCCTTCAGCGTGCCGTAACAAACCGCATTCACCAACTTGGTCGCCACCGACGAGGCCTTCGGCTTGCTGGGGCTTCTCTTCGGAACCACCGCACTGATGCTAACGTGCGGGACGCGCAACTTGCGTCCCCACGACTTTTTCACAGGCGCGCTGTTGCCACTCGAGCTGGCGCCCTTGAGGATGTACACGCGGACACTCTGTCCGAACTTAATGACGTCGCCGTCTGTCCAGCAACAAAGCAATTAGCACCCCAATGTCTTCTCCGTTGCATTGGTGTCCATGCGCACCGTGCAGCAGGTACGGGTCGTGCGGAGGAATCTTCTTGCGGTTCACGTAGGTTCCGTGCCGCGACATGAGGTCGGTGATCTGCATACAAACATTTAAATCCCCACGGCAATGGAATACTCAGCATTAACCCCCAACAAATGAGCCACAGCAGCGCAGTGGTACGCACGTAGATGCCGCCCTCGTTGTCGTGGATCACCGCCGCGTGCTTGCGGGAGACCGAGGGGTTGCCCAGCACGTGGTCGCAGCTCTCCTGGTCGCGCCCGAACAGATTCACGCGCTGCGTGGCCACCATGTACGTGGCGCAGTGGCGGTTGTCGCGGAACGCCTCCAGCCGCGCGTGCGAATTGGCCTCGACGGGCATGCACGCCCTGCAGTAAAGGCGCACAACAGACAGACAGAGAGCGGTCACGCTCGGATTAGCTCGGCT
>JAHWLF010000159.1:0-19476 GCA_024679295.1 Phytophthora parvispora
TCGTGCAGGTCTACCGCGTGCTGGGCCGCCTGCCCGGCCAGCCGGCCGAATTCGTCCAGCGGTTCGAGCCCTTCCGCGGTGAGCAGGTCAACAGCCTGCACTTCTACGGCGGGAACTTCCTGAACCAGCCCGGACTGCTGATCGGCGGCGAGGCCAACACGCGCCTCTCGCTGTGGAACGCAGCACTGACGGAGAACTCGACGCCCGTGTGCTTCCAGACGGTCAAGATCCGCGACGAAGTGCAGGAGGACTCGGAGCTCATCCACGAGACCATCTTCGACCCCACCACGCAGTTCCTGTTCGTCGCGGACCGCTCGAAGCCCCTGGTGTACGCTTTCCACCTGGCGCCCAGCGCGGACGCGCGCACGCCTCGCCGCTTCGACAATGTGACCGAGTTCGCGCTCGCGTACCCCGTGCTGAGTATGGGTCTGCTGAACAGGACAGGACAGAGCCAATCGGCTCGTGATGGCAGCGACTTCGCGGGCGGACTTAACTTCTCGATGCAGCTGTATTGTCTGCAGACACAGGCCATCCAGCGGTATCACGTCGGTGCGAGTGAGTGCTTTATTCCCGGTGCTCGCGGATCGCTTGAGGACGAGGTGGAGGCTGGCGAGAACGTTGGCCAAACGGTCGGCGCTGTGACGACGGAAGGAGAGAACATTGAGACGTCGTACCAGACTGCGGCCGAGTCCCCACGTGCCGCTACCGCTGCGATCCCGGCTCCTGAAACGGAGATTGACGCTCAGGCCCCGGAAGACGAGGAGGAGGAAGAAGAGGGTAACGCTGACCAGCATGCTCCTCTTCGCTCTGGGATTAACGGGCTTCCTCCAACTCCTTCATCGCCGGGTGCTCGCAGTACGCGAAGCACTCGGAGCGCTGGCGCCCGCTCGCTGCATCTAGCTACAGGTGACGATGCTGTGTCGGTGTCCGCGTCGTCCGTGGCTGGTGACGATGGATCGCTTCCGAACTTGCGGTTCTACAACCGCTCCTCTCCGTCGTCTTCGGTTCGTGCTTTCCAGGATGAAGCGTCAGTGCAGTACGAGCCTTCCATTGACGACACTGCGAGCGAAACACAGCAGCAGACGCTCCTTGCATCGCTTCGCCGCATGGAGGCAGCGCAGCTTCAGCGCGATGAGGAACTTCGGGAACAGATGCGTGTAGTTATGGGAAGCTTGGGCAACCACCTGACTGCCCAGGTATCGACTCAGGTGGAAAAGTCGATCCAGAAGCAGTTGCAGTCCGTGCTGGTGCCCGCCATGGGTCGCATTGTGCTGCACACGATGGAGAACAACTTCATGAAGCCGGTGCAGAATGGGTTCCAGCATGTGATTAGCGAGAAGCTGATTCCGTTGATGGAGCAGAAGCTGGATGACTCCCTGGCGACGTCGTTGCCGGACCAGCTCGCCAATGGCGTCGATGACATGGTGCAGCGTGTGGTAGAAGACGTCCGTCAGCCCGTGCGTGAATCGTTCCGTGAGTGCTTCCAGGACATTTTGATCCCGTCTTTCCAGGCCGCCACGCAGAAGATGTTTGAGCAGATTAACGATACCTTCGTACAGGGAACGCGTACTGCGTTTGAGGGCAGCGGACAGAACACCAGCAACGCAAAGGTTGCGAGCCAGTTAGAGCAGTTGACTAAGGTGGTGGAAAGTCTGTCCCAGAAGGTGGAGCAGTTGAGCACAGCAGTGAATGCTGGCGGTGTGAATGGAGCACTGGTGCCTGCGGCGAAGTCTCCTGAGGAGCTTCAGTTGGAGGCGCAGAAGGGCACGGTGCTCGACTACCTGGCACGAAATGACTGGGAGGAGGCGTTCAAGTTTGCGCTGGGTGCGCAGAGCGTGAACCTAGTAGCATTCACGTGTCAGCAGTGCGACCCTCGACTTGTCCTCAGCAGCCGCCCTCCCAAGCTCTCGCAGATGCTGATCCTGTGTCTGGTGCAGCAGTTGGGTGCCGACCTCGCAGACGACCTGGAGACGAAGCTGAACTGGCTGCGCGAGTCGTTGCTGGTGATGAACGTTCGCGACCAGAGTATTGCCGGTTTCGTGACCAGCGTGCTGCAGGAGCTTCAAACAGGTCTGAACAGCGTGCCGGCCGAGTACCGGGACTCGCAGTACACTCTGCTGCACCACGTACTCAACTCCATGCTCAACTCTGCGTAGTGATTGGCGTAGCACAGGTAGAAATGTCAAACAAACACAGACTTTGTTTCCTTGTTTGCTAAACGCTGTATCGTAGAGACTCGGAGAGACTCACAGCAAAGATATTAACGTCAAGATAGTGATCGCTATGGAGACGGCACCTCAAGCCCCAGGCTCCTAAAATCTTCTTGAACCTTCGTCCAGACCTCGTGTGCGTCTCGGTGATCAATCTCGCCAAGATACTTTGCGACAGCATGCTCGCGTTGGCGTTTGTGGATATTCGTGAACACTTCTTCCGTCGTGTAGAAGTACGGTCGGTTTGGATTTAGTTGGCATGATCGTAGATGAGCACTCGCGTCGTCGTTGCAGGCAGTACGCACAGAACCCTCGCTTGCATGTCGGCCTGGCGCACGTTAGCGCAGCACCGAGTCGAAATCAAAGTCGACAAACACTAAATGACACGCAGGGCACCTCAAATTCAGGAGCTCTTCCCGGATGTGAGATACATGGCGCTTTATGTGGTCGTCGGTGACGCTACTTTCACCTCGCAACGCCTTGGGCAGCTCGATGGTCAAATCGTGCAGATCTTTGGCAATGCGTGTGTACACTCGGAATCGGAGTCGCTCGTCCTTGATTTCGGCCGTGAAGTATGCGGCTAGTCTCTCCGTGCGCATGACGCGGTGCACCTCGGCCAAGGCTTTATTGCATATGAAGTAGCTCTTGTTTCCGGCGATGGTTTGGCCCGGGTTCCTTTCGCATCGTTGAACGTGGTTGAGCGTTTCAGTGAACAAAGGCGAGCAATACACGAGACAATTCGCGCAGAAGTACTGCTGGCAGGATGGATTGCCGCATTCGACGGACGTGCATCCAGAGAAATCGAGGACAGGTGTTTCGCACCGGGGACAGCAGAGATTGAGAATCTTGTTCTGGATGTTCTGGACGTGCTGTGCCGCCTTTGACAGTCCACCAGACTGAATGTCTTCGCAGGACTCGTCGTCGTGGCGATCAATACACCGCCCAGTCTTGCCCGAGCACTCAATGCAGTAGTAGCAAAAGCAGTTGTCACAGAAGATGAACCTGCCCCCCTGCTTGCCTGTTAGTCAACATCACATGAATTGCTGTTAGCGCACACCTACGCGACTTCATCCATTAGAATCATTTGCGTACCTTCCAGGATTTTAGTGTATGTTGGGAGGATCTGGTTGCAGCCCGGCTTAGGACAGATCATATAGCTGTCTTTGTGTGTGGAAACGTACTCAAACACAGCTTTCTCCACCAACGAGGACACAGTCTTGCTGGTCGAGCCTCTCACAATGTTGTTGACGTGGACTAAATGACCGCACCCATCAGTACAGCATGTGAGGGGGAGGGAGGCGGCGTTGACTTGGTTTTCAAAGCACTCGTTGCAGATCGCGTGATTGCAGACAGACATCGTCACGTAGTCGTCCTCCACCGCGCAGGTACATATATTGCACTCGGCTTTGTCATTTGTGCCACGATGCTGCATCCTGTTCAACAGACCCCGTCGATCGAGCGCGCTGGTCACCTCATCCACGGCATCATGCTTGAACGAGACCCCGGGCGACACCTCAATCGTTTCGCAATATTTGCCTATCTCACGTCGAAGGTTATCGTGCACTTCCTTGGCAATTTGCTTCGTCATAAAGCGAATTGCAGCTGACGCCTTCCCGTCGCCATTGTAAGTCAGTGCAATTGACCTCACCGTGGAAGTTTGACGAGTTACCATATCTGCGGGTTTGTTGTACAGGCTTTCCATCCATCGATACAGCTCATATTCTGTTCTCTGACGCATATTGCTCACAAACAAAGTCGAAAACTCGTTGGCGAAGAGCAGCTCCGAGACAACGAAACCATTGCCGAGTACCACGCGTGTGCCTGCCATGTAAACTTCTTCCAGAACGTCTTTATCCAGTTTAGCTCGCTCCTGGTCAATATTCTGACGCAGCACGACTTCGATATTACGTCTTTCATTTCGATCACAGTAAACCCTGGCTTCCCCTGCGTAGGGATCCAAAATGATATGGCAGTTGAGTCGAGCTTCAAACAATTTATTGCTTTGGAGCTCCGTACCAAAGAGTCCACGCATCACCCCGTAAGAAAGTTCTCTCAGTTGAATGACTTCAAACAGCAATTTGAATTGGTTTTGAGGCTCAAGTACCTCATTGCTTGGGTCGAAGTCTCCGAGTAGCAGTAGTCGTTCAATCACACTGTGCAGGGGGATTCGTTTGACTGGATCTGCGTTCGTCATCGCAACGACCAATTCCCACTCGCTGTCTTTCATGCTCTCTGGTCGGTTAGGGGTAACACCAGCATAGAGGCTTTCCCGAATATTAACGCCGTCCAGGAATGAGCCATCGGTCGCAACTTTTATCATACACACTGCCAAGGAATACACATCAGATGCGAAAGTTGGTAGCTTTGTTAGGCACTCAGGTGCTCGCCAGTACAAACTACTCAAAGACACTTCATCTTCCGACAGAGTGGTGAGTGATCCCACGGCGTTTAATCCGAAGTCTGTCAGTTTAGCAACCCCATCTCCACAAACGAGAATGCTGTTGAGTTTAAGGTTCCCGTGCACTACACCTTTCCTGTGAAGATAATCCAGCCCAAGGGCTGCCTGGTGAAAAAGTCGCCACGCATCTCGCTTTTTGTCGGGTTGGCTGAGAAATGTACCAAGGTCTCCATGGACTGCATCCTCGCACACAACAAACGGAGGTGAGCTTACATGAGATGCACCAAACATCTTGATGACATTCGGATGGTTAAACTGGTGCCAAATGTCCATCGCCTTTTCAATCTTGAGCTGCGCCACAAGATCCACCTCACTGGCATTAACGCGAAAGCGTTTTACAGCCACTTTGGTGCCAGGGCCCCACACAGCATAATGCATGGTGTTAAGCGGCCCGCTCGCGAATGGTTCGGAGTCCACGTTTATCTCGCATACGGAGAAAAACCATGTCGGTAGGCTGTCCGCAGCAGACGTTTTGGACGACAGTGTAATTGTTGCCAGGATAGACTTCATGAGGCGCAAGATTTCTTCACTATGTCTTCCTGCACGCTGTTCCATCTCAAACTGTAGCGTTAGGATAGCTTCCCGTTGTCTGCGTCGGTCCTGTAAGTCACGAAGGACAAGTGTGTTGTCTCGGACCATGGCCGCTAAGATTTCTTTCATGACGCAGATGTCATCGTCCCATTCAGCTTCCCGATCTATCAAGGTGGCCAAGCCAAACAGTGTGCACATAGTTTTCACGCTGTCGTAGATTTTGAGCAGCCCGTCCGTGACAGCATAATGTTCTACTACCCGGAACACGAGAGGCTTCCCTTGCCAATGTTCTAAGTAGCGCGAGAAACTTGCGATTGTTGCCAGAAACATGTCGAGCGCATGATGTGGAGGAAGCTGCTCCTTTCTCTCTAATCGCTGGATTTCGTGAAAAAGCTCCGTCAATCGGCCGTGAAGACGCTTACATGCATCTTTCATCTCATACATCTCATTGCATGACGATAATGC
The DNA here is from genome assembly GCA_024679295.1 of Phytophthora parvispora. Lineage (NCBI taxonomy): Eukaryota > Oomycota > Peronosporomycetes > Peronosporales > Peronosporaceae > Phytophthora > Phytophthora parvispora. The sequence goes on from JAHWLF010000159.1 coordinate 5,665, forward strand.
CGTGCCCAAAACGTGTTCTACAGATCCTGCTCCAGGAATGACAAAGCGGGTGATGGGGATCATCTAGACGCGCTGGGCAGAGAGTGGTTGGTGACTTGAGGGCGTCCCAATCGGTTTGGCAATGTCGTCTAAACACTTCGGCTCAAACGAAGGCCAAGTATAAGGTACCTGCGTTCATCACATTTGTGCTTCAGACAATACGTATGAATAGGCCCGACGTCAATGCATATAGACCTCTGTCTGGTATGACTTGTGCTCCCTTTATCTACCAAGCGAGCACAACTCCGCCGATGAGGCGTTCCGTTGTCTCCAGGGGTGCGCGGAAGGCATCTTGCCTGTAGGGAATCCAGGACTGCTGACGCACCGTATTGCGACTGGCATCCTCCAGCAGGTACGTGCATTGATTCTGGCGTTCCCTGTCAATTTACCTCAGTCCCTTAAGCTGTGTAACACCCACCGCCTTGACTAGAACCTGCTCTCGGTTCCCAACATTGTTGGTGTCATTCAGAGCGTGTATGTGAACGGCCCGCCTTCAGTAGCATGCCTCGTCACTAAGCCACCCGAGACGCTGATGGTGTTGTGCTCTACGGACCATTACGCGAGGACTCGGTTTCTGCTACTTGACTTTTACCCAGGGTCCCCACTTCGTCTTGAGGTGAATAAATATCCATGCATGCACTTTATCTTACTGCTTTCTAACATCGGCCTGGTGCGATATAGGGCTGCTCTATCGCTACGTTCGATGACGATCAGGCCCTAGCTGAAGCCATACTACAGCGCCTACCCGTGACTCACATCGAAGGGCTGCCAGAGTTTGAGCTGCAGATGTGAGCAGACCAGTTGATTTCATGCACCCGGTGTGACTCCAACTGCTGGTGAAATTGATACTTTGATTAGAGTTGTGTAGCTAAGACTTGAATTGACTTGCAGTGTATTTCTAATTGTACCACAATCGATGATTTACTGTACAACAGGTCCGCGTAGCGACCACTAAGACCATAGGCGCGTTTCTCTTCACACAAAAACGCAATTGAGAACCTGGTATACTTTTCTGTATCGTTTTATCGAGCACATGCATAAATGCAAAATATATAGCGCTAATGACCGGCGTTTCCTCGAAGTGCCTTTGGAAGCTGGACTCGAAGATCATGGAGATCCTTGGCTACACGTTGATAGACGAGGGAGCGAAGCCGCTCATTAGGAATCTCCACTGTGAAGTACGCTGCCAGCTTTTCTTCACGCATGGCTCGATGCACCTCGCCCAGTGCTCGTTCGCTCACGAAGGAGTCCTTGGATCCGTACGCTCCTGGGTTTGGGTTTTTATCGCACCGTCGGACATGCTCATGTGTATCATCGGACGATGGCGAGACGTACACGAGGCAGTTGCCGCAAAAGTACTTTTTGCGGCTCGCACAATGGACAGATGTGCATCCGTCGAAATCGAAGAAGGGCGCCTCGCAGTCTGGGCACCACAGGTTCAGGATCTTCTCTAGAATAAAGTTCACGTGCTGATCCACCTTCGACTGGCCACCCGCCTGGATGACTTGGCAGGATTCGTCGTCGTGGCGATCAACAGCACGACCAGTCTTCGCGGAGCAAGTAATGCAGTAAGTGTGGCTGCAGTTGTCGCAGTGAATAAACCGACCCCCGTGTTCGCCTGCATAAGGCATAAAAACGATAAATACAAGGCCCAACCAGACCAACCAGACGTATTTTTTTTTCAGCAAGGGGGGCGTACCTTCCAAAATTCCCGTGTAAGTTCGCAGAACCTGGTTGCATCCCTTCTTTGGACAAAGCATGTATGTATCTTTATGCTCTCGAACATACTTGAGCACTGCTTTCTCCAGGAGTGAAGACAAAGTCTCGCTATTTGCGTTTCGCGAAATGTTTTTCACGTGAATAAAGTCACCACACGCGGCACAGGCGTGTGGTAAATCACTCGAGTTGAGCTGATGTTCAAAGCACTCAGCGCAGTAAGCATGGTTGCAGAACGCTAGTAAAGTATATGAATCTTCCACTTCGCAACTGCACATTGCGCACATCAGTTTGTTGTTTGCTTCCTTTTGCGAGCATTCAAAAGGAGACCCTTGCGTCTGAAAGCTCCGATCACGTTGTTTACAGCCGTGCGTGCACGATTCGGGTGTTGTTCTTGTAGATATCAGAGAAGTACAAGTCTTCATTGCATCCGCGAATAATGCTGGCGAGGGCTTCCCGCACATCTTTGGTGCTGGCATTTTTGTTTTCTCCTCGTACTCGAGTGTTTCCCAGCGCTGTGGTTTTGACTCGATCGAGCTGAACCAATTTATCCAGTTCTTCGAGTGACCCCAGTTCAGCAGACAGCTGCACAAGCTTTTTAGCGGCCTTGCGCCGTATTTTGCGATCTCCATACACCCAGAACTCGCGCGTGTTATTAATCCAACGGACATACACCTGCTGCCCAGAGTTTTGAGAGTCTTCTTGTAATTTTTGCGCAAGCATACGCCCGGTAGAGCTAAATAATAACTCGGTTTTGTCTCCCGGTAATTTCTCGCACTCCAAGCAGGCTTTCAGCTTCTCCCTGATCCGATTTAGCGTCGTCAATGAGCTACCACAGAATTTGAAGTTGAACATGGCCTGGGAGGGCGTACCGCCGTGCTTTGGTGGAAATTCTTCGCTGATAACCCCTTTGCTTCTGGCAAAATTGATGGCCTTGCTGATTTGTAACTTGAAGCATCGATACAACTCTGAATGCATTGATGTGGTGTAGATATACTGCAGTTCCAAACGAATTGGCTGACCAAATGGCTTTTCCATGAGTGTCCAATCGTAGGAATCCAGTGCACCGAAAAACACAGACTCGAGCTGCTTAATGTCATCAAAAGATACCATGACACCAGCGCGGAGGTTTACGCTGTCAAAGAAATCTGATTGAGCAGTGGACTCATCGAAAAACGATTGTAAGGGAAGCATTTGTGTCCAGCGTGCCGCCACCAGACCCTCGTCGCCAATATCCGCTCGTAGATGCTGCTCGCATCGCCTATATATTCTGGCGTGCAACACTGGAATTGGTCGAATTTGCTCGAGAAGCTCCACTTCGTCCATGTTTACTGGAAGTCCGTCCTCAATGAACACGCCGTAGCAAAGCTTCCTGCGCTCATTGAAGGCCATGGCAGCAATTTTTTCTGTGTCGAAGACACACATAGTGACATTCTTCATCAATGTATGAGCCATGCGTTTAGCTGGCGGGAGTGAATTTCGTTGTTCATTCCTGTCGTTTCTTTGATAAGTCGGCTCCGATAAGATACCGATAGCGACGGGTGATGATCTACTGAGAGGTCTGATGTTGCAGCAATTCATGATGAAGTTGTTTGCGTCTTCAGCAGATGGGAACAAGATTTTAGCTTTTTGTTCAGAGGCACCAATGGTCCATGACAGCTTGATTCGGCCTTCCAAATCCTGCTTGAGTCCGTCGTTATGTGAAGGCTGGTCGCTAATGCCTGGTGATACTTCTAACGTCTCACCATTCTTGCTCAATTTGCCACGAAGGTTGTCGTAGATTTCTTTTGCGACTTCTTTCGACATGAATTGCACATTGGCCGACATTTTTCCTCCGGCGTGACTCGTCAACTCAACTGACCGCACAACAGGTGTTTGGGGTTGATTCCTAGCACCTTCCGCAGAGTTGTTTCGTAAGCGTTCCAGCAGTTGGCAGAATTCAGCCTCGGTTCTCTGGCCCATGTTCTTAACATATAGTGTCGAAAATTCGTCTCCGAAGAGCAGTTCAGCAACTTCAAAGCCTTAGCAAATCACCACGCGGGTTTCGCTCATGTAAAACTCTTCTAAAACATCATTCTCCAATTTGACCTTTTCTTGACTTATAATTTGGTCTACAGCGGTATGCACAATGGTCTCCATCCGTGGCGCGCAGTGAATCGTCACTTTTCCTAGATCGGGATCCACCGTAATATTGCACTTGAGCTCAGTCTCGAGATTGGTCACTTTTGAGAAGCCCTTCCCAAAGACTCCCCGAATGACTTCGAAGGACAAGTTTTTCCACCCGAGAACCGTAACTGGCAGGTTTTTGACTCTTTTCCCTGCATAGCGCTCCGAACATTTCGCTCTCTGCGCGGATCCATTGTTCATCAACTGGGGTTCCTTGTAATAGGTGAGTTGTTGACTTCCGTCGCAGGATGTTGTCGAATAGAATCCACTGTGGAGAAGCTCTCTTTTCGAAAGTTTTATGGCAGTCTGGAAAAAGAGCTGTACCTCGAAGCAGGGAGCCTAGCACGCCTGAATACAGAGCGTAGTGTTGAAATGCCCCTCTGGGCTTCAGTCGCGCCAGGTTCATAAAATATCCAGCAGTTATCAGCCGTCGAAGAGATTCTCCATCTACTTCTTCATTTTCCTTTGCTTCGTTGTTGCCAGTTGACCAGTGAGGTGTCTGGCGAAAAACACCACGCAGCTCCTTGTTGTACGCGTATGCAATTCCGAGAGCCTTGCCGTTGATACTTTTCTTTACACACCATTGCGCGGCCATTCTGTTTCGCGCGAACTTATTTGTCTTCTTCATCTGCTTTACTGGGGGTGATTCTCGGGAACGTTGTGAGGACAAGTCATTATCATCGTCGTTACCCATCGCGCTATCTGGACCTTCATCATGCTGCCGCCATAAGTCCGTCGTATCCTCTTCCTGACCCCTTGTGGTGTCTAATGCATCTCCAAAAGCAGGTTTGGAGGATTTTCCAGGTTCATCGTCTTCCTCCTCCTCTTCGATTTCACTACCTTTTGCAGCGTTGATACCTTCTCTGGCAACGCCCGTTTCCATGATCATTTTCCAATCGCAAAAGACACGATACATGGAAACAATGTCTCCGTCTGCTTCAATCATGAATTGTTGTTTTCTCTGCGTCGCCTCCGTTTTTGTTTTCTTGTCGCTCCCGCCCCTCCAAAAGAAAATGCTGGCGACAGACATGACGGCAGCTAGATCAATCCCAGCCCAAGCTGAGCCCCCCCGATCGATCATTCGAACCACCTTCGGGTCAAGTTGCACCTCGGCGATCAGCTTGCCGAGGTCTGTTCAGCGTGAATCCGCGGCAATGGCGCCTAAATACATCAATTCTTCCTCTGCCTGCTTCAACGCATCGTCAGAAGGACTTTGGATCCACGCAAAGTGATGAGGGTTGATACCGACGTGATAAAGTGTTAGCAAGGCAAGGGTAAGAGGTTGCTGAAAGATCTCGGCGACGCTCCCAACCTCCATGTCGTTGTAATCTTTGACGGAGTAGAGTCGAAAACACTTTTCCGGCCGGGTACGACCGGCCCTGCCCATTCGTTGAATAGCTGAACTTCGCGAAATCGCGTGAACCTTCAGTGAGGACATGTTGCGAACCGGGTCATAAACGATGCCTTTCATGAGGCCACAGTCCACCACAAAAACCACCCCGTCCATAGTTACCGAGGTTTCAGCAATGTTCGTTAAGAAAATCACCTTGCGTTTTGCGGTCGGACGCTCGTCCTGTGTGCTTTTTCAGCACTTCAGCTTGCTCGTTGGGGTCTTGTTTGCCGTAGAGAGCGTAGGCAACAGCGCGATTCTTACTTTGTACTGCAGATCTTTTGATAGCATTCTCGAAGTGCTGCTTGGCACGCGAAACATCGTCCTGCCCGGGTAAAAAACACAGGTAGCGGAAGTGACGACCACCTTAACATCCTGCCAGCTCGGATGTAGCTCCTTGAACGAGCCCAGGATCAGATCACAGTTAACACTGCGCTCATGCGCTTCATCAACAATGACGCATCCGACATTTTCGAAAGGATTCTTGGAGCGATCGTTGATCTTCCTGGCTTTGATGATCATCTCTAGCAGAATGGCTTCTGTCACGTACTCAATTCGACCTTTGCCCGAGGACTTGGTTTTGCCACCTACGCGAAACCCCACGTCAACGCCAACTTCGGCAGCCTTATGGCTCGCACTAAATTCATATGCAACGCGAGTCGCGAGGCTAGTTGCCGCGAGTTTTCTCGGGTGCACAGGATTCGCTTCCCAGCAAAGCATACCATATCTGCTGCATACTGGGGGATTTGAGTACTCTTGCCTGAGCCAGTTTGGCCTTCGACGATGGTAAAGTGGGCGGATTCTAGGCAGGTCTCGATTTCAAGCCGCTTAGCGAGAGCTGGTAACCGGTTTTTGAGGCGAAATATCTCCCTCGTTGTCAAAACCTCGCGCTGCCTATTGTCAAGGTCGTGTCGCACTGAAATGCGTTGCACTACGTGCATGAATACGACCTGCTGCTGTTGCATTTCCTGAATTCTTGCTTGGAGTGCTGTTTTCGTTTCAGTCTCCGTAGGGCTCGCATCCACATGCATGTCGATGCTTTCTTCGTGCTTCTGGAAGCGTTCTTCTTCGGCTTTGATAGCTGCTTCATGATCACGAATTGCATTCTCAATTGATTGTTTTACCCGTTGTTCAGCTGCTAAAACCCCTGCGTTTCTTGCTGCCGGAGTAGTCTTGGATGTTTTTGCTTGTGTTGTTGATCTGGAGCTTTCTTTCGTTCGTGTTGGTGGTCTTGACTTCCTCTCCACTGTTGGTTGAGGAAAGCTTTGGGTACCAACTGCGTTCACAGACGTCTTCATTTCATCGAGGGCGGTCCCAGCTGGTCTAGATGTTGCAGTGTAACTGCGCTCCCATCTTCTCCAGGTATGGCGGTGAGGGACGAGATATCGCTCATATACCCCCGCCAATCATCTTGCAAGCAGTCGAATAGCTTCTCCATCTTATCGAGTCGAGCCGTCATTTCCTCTAGTTTGGTTTCCGCATCCTCGCAGTGAGAACATTCCATGCTATCGATATGTAATGGAACTGAGTCAGCTACATGTTGATTTCGTGCACGGATCACAACCGAGGTAAGTTCGAACGAGTTCAGCATCTGAAGTTCATAGTCTAGAATCCCTTCAATTGTAGTCAAGGGGAGCCGCTCAATAATTGCTTGAGCTACAGCTTGAACGTCGTCGAAAATCACGACAGAGCAGCCCCGGAATCCACCATCCATAGTAATGTTGTATAAGTGTTAGGTATGAAGTGTCAGTGCTGGATCAGTGCTTGTGCATTACCTCAATACGAAGTGTTGGGCGAGGGTGTGAATCAAAAAGCAAATAGCGAGTGTTAGCGTTGCGATCGGTAGAGCACAATACCATCAGCGTCTCGGGTGGCTTCGTGAGCAAGCATGCGACTGGAGACGGCCCACTAGCACTCGCATGCTGAATCACTTCTGCGATGCTAGTTGCCGAGAGCATTTCCTGGTCACAAGCAAGCGCATTCAAAATCGTTAATGCCGAACGGAAGTAATTGCTAACAAATGATCATGGGACGTATGGATACCTGCTGTGTGATGCCAATATCAACGTGGTGTGTCAAAAGACTAGGGGTTTCAACCGGAAAGTGCCCTCACAGGCCCGAAGACAGTACACAGCTTCTTCTGCAGAGCTGTGTTCACCCGGCAAATACGGGGAGCATATTCTGTACCAGTGAACTCCAAGTTCCAGAACATCTTCAAGATCACCCTCCCGAAGGCTGCCCCACTCAGATGCTTGAGAAAGGCGGCTTGCAGCAGCTATGCAGATGAAAGTGCAGGCTGAACGACCGTCTCGGAAGGAGTATTGACTCCTCTGGCACTGAAGAACTACGAACACGATTAGTAGTTGGATCTCCGATCTTAGCAGCAGCATCCCAGGCACTTGACGAGCTTGAATTCAGCACGGGTCGCAGGCAGACATCTCACCATTTCGTGGGATTGCTGCGGGATGTTGACACTCACAATCAGGGCATTGTTGGTTTCATGCCGAGTGTGCTGCAAGAGCTTTGGACAGGTCTAAACAGCGATCCGTAGGGCACTTGGACTCGCAATACACTCTACTGTACTACGTGCCTAACGTCATGCTCTTCTCTGCATAATGATCGCTGATCATTGATCGGTGCAGCACAGGTGGAAATGACAAACAAATACAGTCTTTTTTCCCGTTTATCATTGTACTACATGCATACCCGTTGTTCTGCAGTGGCTAAATGAACACTCGAGTGAGTTGGCGCCTTACAGCGTCGACATCAGGACGAGCGTCCGGATCTTGGTTGCAACCCCATTCAATCAGATTTTCCAAGCACGGACAGGATCTGCCATTCACGCTCAAACGACCGAGTCCGATCAATAATCCATCTTGAGTTGGCACCAGGCAGCCGGCTTCAACCAGCATTTCCGCCACCAAGACCGTGAAAGAGTAGATGTCGACTTTTTTCAAGTCTTTAACATGCTGGCCAGGGTTGTTCACCTCCGGGGGTAGATACCAAGATGCGGCGACTCTGTCGCCGTGAGGTTTACTGACGCGTACAGTTCCCAGGAGTAGTTGTTCGATTTCGTTGTTGCTTTCAATCGTCGCTAATTTGCTGCCTCCACATGCCTCGCACACCTCGTTTGTACATTTGTTCACTAGAGTGCACTTGATACATTCCCAATCTTCACCAGTGAGAGGAGCCGGTGTAGCTGCAGTGTTGAAGCGCTCTGCAGAGCACTTTTCACAAGTTCGGGTACTTAGGCGGTTCATAAACGTGCAAACTGTGCACACTTGGGCATCTTGACTTCGAATGTTGCTGTCTTGTTTTGCATCAGAGTCTTGCCAAATGGATCTGAAAGAGGTAGCATTTGGAAAGCCTTCGATCTTGTAAGTAGATACCCCCAAATCTCGCAGCTTTGCTACATCCAGCTTTTGTGAAAGAAGTATGGTCGACGGGTTTAAGTTGCAGTGCGCGATGTTTTGTCCGTGAAGGAATCCAAGGGCGTCAAGAACTTGAAACAAGACATCGCGCTTTTGCGTCAAATTCAACTTGCCTTGACGAACGGCGGATCGTAAGTCTCCTCCCAGCATGAAATCCATGATGACAGCTAGTGCAAGCGATCCATCTCCCGATTCCACGTGAGTGTAACCTAGCGGAGTCACGGTGTGTTGGCTTTCGGCTCTCATCACCGCCGATACGTCTTGCCTCAGACTTTCTTCATTTACCGCTGTCGTGGGCCCAACAACTCTTACTGCGACGGGAAACCCGTCAACTTTACCGGCCCAGGAATCATTGGCATCGAGAATGGTAAGTAGCGAAACGCGATTTGGGTTGAAATAGGCCACACCATCGTCAGGCTCTGGCCGAGCAGCAAAAACCCGAGTTGGCAATCCTTGATCACGGTTGGAAGTGCTTGAAAGCCTTACAGACGTGGACGAATCGGAATGGCGATTCATCGCAGATGAAGAGGACTCCAGCAACAACTCGTCCCGCTTCAGCTCCGCATCATCGTTTTCCGTAAACAACCTTCTCGAGACAGCAGAGTGCTGTGCTTTGGTGGCTTTGTGTCGTGTGGGAATTGACTTGGTGGATCGTGAAGCTGGTGGTTTTCTCATCTGCCTCGAGCTTTTTACTGGCTTTGGTTCCGCCACCAAAGCTCGACGCTCCGCTGCTGCTAGTCGCTTGGCACGATCACTCTCAGCACTTGCGGAATGACGGTGCAAGTCATTGTCGCGAAGGCCGGGTCTACTTTCCGGTTGAATTCTCGATGAAGCTTTGGATTTGTTCAGCTCTGAGCGTCGTTGGGGTACTAGTGCAGTCTCGGACCTGGAAGGAGCTGCTGGTTGCGAAGAGACATTCTCCCGACGGAGTGTTGCGGACGGTGTGATTGGTATCTCGATCTCAGACCGACGCCTCTGGTCATAGTAAAGCTCACGTAGCTCCTGCATTGAGAGTCCGCGCCCTGCGTGCTCACGCCGAAACTCGTTCCATGCATTCGGACGTCGACTTTGTTCAGAAAAAGATGTATCAAAACTTTCAAAACCGCTCATCAATCTGTCCAAGTCGGCGGTGATTGAATTGTACGATGACGATGCTGCGGTGGTACTGCCGCGGCCTTGAGACTCACGGTACAAGCGCGACATTTCAGCCCGCGTGTATCCCTTACCTTTGTTGGCTCGCTGGAACTCATTCCAACTACTCATGTTAAGCAGTCCCGATAGGTTGCGGAGTGATCGACACTTTGACGTCTTCTTTTTGCAGTCCACTCGCTTCCGTGGAAATCTGGAAGTCCACACTTTATTTTCAGCGAAACCCCGATCGGCATGATGGCAGCTCAGATGTAGAGGACATCTAGGCGACAACATACTTGCCTGCACATTCTGCCCGCGATAAGAGCAGAGCGTATGGCACCTAGCAATTAAGCACAGTATTAGAACTTTTCTATTTGTGAGGCATAGATGAACAGCGGGGTCATTACATTTTTATCGGATTGGGGAGAGGAATATGAGGTAGAGGAGAACAAATAGTTCACCGCATAAAAAAACTGACTCTGGTATAGTTGCGTGTTCGTACGTAGTAGAGTGTACGGCGAAATGCTTTTAAGTCTGCATCAGTTGAGATTTCATTCGGCATCAGGATGGAGTCTGCCTGCCACGATTGCGATCGTACCTTCAAGACTTCGGGCGCCCTCGTCCAGCACAACAGAGACAAGCACGGCATGTTCTCGACCTCCTTGCTTCCTCGTGTCCCTGTTGAAGCACCTTCGCCTCAGTGACTCGCGCAACTCAGCGGAGTCTGCCAGGAATTCAACTCGACAACAGGACAAGGTCTCATATCGTGTCCTCTGTCTACCCCGACGTCAGTGGGCTCACTGAAAGTGAATTTCTTGACGAGGGCACTACTTTGCCGTAGTGGGAGACCCACCAGTGCCGTATCCGAGCCAGGCAGTGATTGTCGAGAATGCCGTCCTCGATCCTTCCAGTTGCGCGTACTGGGCTGGATGCGTTCGAGATCAGCGTGGATATATGTCCCAGTACAACAATTTGGGTTCAAGTCGTGAACATCGTGCAACCGCAGAGCGAATGCGAGACAGCAAACGAGCGCCCAAGCACCTCGCCGTCTTGAAAAGAGGCAACCAACTGACGTCGAGGCGCTGCCTCGTCGTATTTGTGCGCTTGCAATGGGTTCCGAGCCCGAGCAGCATGAATCTGATGCGAGCAATAATGACCCTCCGTCGACGTCGTTGGAGCTCAACATCGAAACATACCAAGCAATGATCTGCTTGCTGAGAGGAACACACGGCTTGGATTCCATTGATGATGGGATAAGCGTGCTTCGTCGTACTAATCCTGAAGTTGCTGCGTTCATATTGGAGATCGACCCTGAATCAAAACGCGAGATGCTGATCAGTTCGCTCGGTGACGAACTGGAAACCGTCAGGGCGATTCAGACTATCGAGTGTCTGCGAAATGCTCCACCATCGCCGACTCCTTCAACTCCGCCTCCAGCGCCACCACAGCCGACAACTTTCTTCTGCCACATTTGCCAAGACGAGGACCCAATGAATGATCTCTTTGTTGTCAGCAAGTGCAGCCACTCTTACTGCCGTGAAGAGATCAGGAAGTACATCGTGATGAAGATTGTCCAGGATCATGTTGTGACTCCGCTATGCCCTGCGTGCATGGAGCCAACACTAGCCGAGTCCGAGATCATGATGGTCCTGTCACCGGACGAACAGCAAGTTTACCACAACTTATCTCTGCAAGTCGGTGTCGGATCTTCACCAGATATGCACGAGTGCTTGGTAGAGGGCTGCCGTGGTGCGGTCGTCCTTGACCAAGGGAATACTCGATTCCAGTGCCCAATTGACGCTTGTCGAGCTGAGAGATGCGTGACTTGTAACACTCGTGTGTGGCACAACGACCAGACGTGTGAGCAATTTCAGCAACAGTGCCGGGATAACAATCTCCAGCCCGAGCAGCTCCGCCAGCTCTTCATGGGTACCACCTACATGTGCGCCAGGTGTAACTTTGGCCCTATCGAGCACATTGAGTGCGACAACTTACGTACTCACCATGGAGACAAGAATGGTACCGGTACGATTGACAACTCGTGCCCGCAGTGCGGATGGAGGTCAGACACTATTGAGGACTGGGTTAAATGGGACGGCAGGACGTGGGGAGAACGGAACGGGCAAAGCGGTGGTGCCCGCGATACTATAGCTTCTTCGTACAGCGACAGCGAAGACGGTGGGTGGTGATTCAGCACAGTTTTCGTTTGTTTGTTGAATGTATCTCTATTACAACATTCTAGTGCTCGGAAGCGTCCACCTTCTCGCCATCAAAGAGTTGAGCGATCTCGTCGCTGACCTCCTTGACCTCAGCCTCGTCGCGTCCTTCGATTGTAAGACGAGTGTTGAAGCTCGTGTCACGCACGCCCGTCTCGTCCTTCGTCAAGTTCACGTAGCTGCCAATGGCAATGTCCGGGTGCGCATTCTGCACCGCAGTCAGCTCCGCAGCGATGTCACCTTCCAACTTCAACGTCTTCACCTGCACCACACGAAAAACAAGAATTGAACACCCGACCCCTTTCCACCCTGTAAAATCAACTTCCTATCGCCCCACTCACGATCAAGCGGAAGATGGGCACGCCCACGAAATGCTCCTCGTTCGACGTGAGCATGGAGCGCACCATCGACGGGATGCCCGGAAGAATGTACACGTTCTCCACCACAGCAATAGGCGTCCAGAACTCAGTCGTGAGCGTCTTGCAGCCCACAGGCAGCAGGGCCATGCGCTTACGCCCCTCGGTCATCCCTCCTGGGCGCTTCGCCATGGCCTCCTCGAGGCCCTTGAGCGTGGCATCATGGAATTCCACACCCAGGCCAAATGCCTTGGCCTACCAAAATGCAAAGTAAAAGTTATTTCCTCTCCGTAGTGCCTTAAAAACACCTTTGGGAGCAATAAAACCAGCGCGTAATTCTTACCACGCTCTCGTACGTGATGTCGTCGTGGGTGGGGCCGATGCCTCCCGTGGTGAACACGTAGCCGCTGGGCCCCACCATCTGCGACAGCTGCTGCACCGTGGACACGATGGCCTCCTCCTCGTCGGGGATCACCACGACGCGCTTGAGGTCGATTCCGCGTCGGAACATGAGCTGGGAGATCCAGTGCGAGTTGGTGTCTAGCGTCTGCAGTGAGGAGTGGGCAGTGAGTTCGGACTGCAGGGATATCTATCGGCGACTGGGGGTGGATCGGATACCTTGCCGGTCAGCACTTCGTTGGCGATGACGCAGACGGCGGCGCGAGGAGCGGGGCTGGCGCTTGACATGGCGCGCGCGGAGAGGCTGGCAAGGCTCGATCGAAGCAGCGACGAGTTGGGCAGAGGTCCTGCGAGCCGGGCTAGCATCATTGTCGCATCAAGTGAGACCGACGATGGCGTTTGTTAGGATAGTCCAGACCGCGTGCTCATTGGCTGAAATTCGACCATTTAACATGTTAGCGTCTTTGAACTCGGGGGCGAAGCAGAGTACAGTATGTTGTCTTACCTTGATGGTAATTCTCTGGATTTTATCCAGAGTTGTTAGGGCGATACGACTGCAGGTACAGTAGGTGGCTGTCGTGCCAACATATTCACTGAAAAAGACACGACTATAGAGAGGAGCGAGTTAAGCCTCCTACACTCCGCGACAGGATGGATCGGTTAACCCCCTCTAACCGGATGCTGCATAATACAGCATAGATTTGTAGGCTTAAACTGCGTATATACGGTTTAAGCGATTTTTGACTTCAAATTTGTATTGATGTCCTTCCCCCGCCGCAAGGGAAAATAAACTTTAAGATCAATTCTAGTTGATTTTCTGTACTTGCCTTTTTTGCACGTCGACAAAGACAAGTATTTGTTAGAAATTGGATAATTCGTTATGGTGGGCAGCTACGACTTTCCCTGTACTGCGTTTTTCTATGAGGCTTGGTGGACCACACCACCCAATGTGGTGGGCCTAGTTTGGC
>JAHWLF010000160.1:0-19468 GCA_024679295.1 Phytophthora parvispora
TGCATGCTGCCGGCTCGAGCGCAGAATGCGGAATGAGCTGCCGCCAGCAGTGCGGAACCCGGACGCGAGTGCTGGAACGACCATCACTCCTCTTCAACTTCAACTTTGGAACCTCGTTGATTGGCATGTCTCTTCTACTGAGGCGTGCTGCAGTGCGTCACTCACGAGTGCGCGGACCTCTTGGCTCAGGCCCACGAGCGGCTTGCTCAGCGTCTCCCTCTCGATGTCCAGGAGGTTCCTCTCGTCCAATGACGATGACAAGCGACGGGAAACATCTCGAAGTTCCTTACGGTCTTCTGCATCGTGACGGGCCCGACCTAGTTGACGTTTGAGCTGGGCGTGCAGAGCGACGACCTCGGCGTCCTTGAGCTTCAGCTGGCTGTAAACGGCGCTAAGCTTCTCGTGGGACGCACCAGAGCTCAACGTTCCGGTGGGCTGGCGAATTAGGTGCGCCAGCTCAGAGCTTTTCTCGCGCCATTCGTACAGGGCAACGGTTGCCAGAGCTGCGTCGCGGAGCTGCTTCTGCTGGTTGATGGACACCGTCAGCTCCTTGATCTGGTTCAAATGCTCGGTCGCCTCCGCTTTATGGATGCTCATAATTTGCATCGCGTACGCTCGCGAGTCTTCTATCGCTGTCTCGTTCATCGCGATCTGGTCGGTCAGTCGAGTGTACTCTTCCACGAGACGCTTCCCTTCGGAGTCGCCACTAACAATTTTCACCGATTTCTCCAGCGTTTTCGTTGCTTCTTGGACGACATCTGAGTTTTGGTGTTGAACGTCTCTTTCCGTAGACTCCGTCGTATTCGCTACAGCTACGTGGGGTGGTCTTTTATCGGCCATCGCGTCATTGGTCTTGCCAGCGTTTCCATTACCCACACAAGTCGCGGAATCGGTCGCGTTGGCTACGGCACCAAAGCGCACAGTTCGGATTTTCCGCTCTAGCTCTTCAAACCGACGATCCACTTGAAGCGCTCGCTGCGTCGTGGACTCGATCAGCTTCTTCGCCCAGTCAGGCAAATTCTCTTCCGAGGGTTTCGTCTGCGCTTCAGCTCGGTCCTCATCAACCCTCAAGCGCTTGCCGCGTCGATCAACCTCGCCTTGCTTAAGCTCCCTCGATGCAATTCTCTTGCTGCTAGCACGCTCTGTCTCGGTTGATAGACTTCTCTTCCGTCGTTCAGATCCATTTCGACTGCTGCTTTCACGGGTTTGCCTGTCGCTCCTACTCCGACTTCGCGATCGTAGCCCCTCTCGATGGATGTGCTCCAGTGCTCTACTGTACGCAAAGCATTGTCGAAGGCGCCGCTCCTCCTCTGGGTCATCTTTCAGAGCCTTCGACGACACATTTTTCTTGGCTACCCAGCGGTCAAAGTTAACCTCGAAGAATCGTCGTGATTCATCGGGTCTCAGTATCACTGGAATGGGCTTCAGCTTCGTCCCAGATCCCATGTATCCGTTCGGCCCAAACTTGTTGATGTCTAGCATCTCCTCCACGAACTCCTCCGCCGTCGTGACTTTGGTGTCCAATAGCTCACTCCGACTGCGAGTTCCTCGATACGGTTGCAATGTGCTGACAATGCCGGTTTCTCGCGTTGAAGATGGTCTCTCGTTCTCGGACCTGTCATCTTTTACCTTCGACTGCTTCAGTTTTCTGCAGTGAAGGTGCCAAGCCCTCGACATCGCAAAGTCAGCTCGATGTAGACGCTCGACTGTCGGGTCTCGAAGACTAGCCAGTGTGAGCCTTCGCTTGGTCAGCCACTGCTCGAAGCCCCGCTCGTACTGGTCCGAGGTCTCATCAGGTAGCAGTAGTTTAGGGGGCGGCCGAGACGCGGGGTAAACGCCATCGTTCTCTGCAAGGTCCTCCAGGAACGACTCGAGACGCGTCACCCCCATTGCCGTGCGGTGTTGACCAGCGGAGCTATTGCGGTGAACAAAAAATGGATGGACAGGAGACGCATTAGGATGTGCATTTGCATAAGCTACACATTCAGTGTTCGCGTTGGCGACAAGCTGGACGTGGTTTGTACCATGAAGGAAGTGTTAATGTTTTCGTTCGCCACTCGATAGAGAAGGCAATTACCGTCTATTTGTTCTACTCACGAAGGGATCTCAGACATGTTCAAGCTGGCTTACAAGAAGTTGTTGTCGACCCACCACTGGGTCTTGTAGTTGGCGCCGAGGATGTCCGTGATAGGCACCGGCTGTGTTAGCACTCCGCTGAAGCCCACGCGCTGGTTGGTGGCAGCACCGGCGCCGCGGTTGTTGTACTCCTTGAAGTAAACGTTGGCGGTGTTGTTGTCGCCATTCCACTTCTGCCATCCGTTGGGGTTGATAATGTTGCTCAGCTCGCTGTTCTGCCACACGACACGGGCGTACGGCTTCCAGGGGCGACCGAGGTAGGCCGACCCGGGGGCGCCAGTGCCGGACACGCGCGCGTTGTTGAAAACGTACTCGGACGGGTTGGTGTCGTTGGAGCGGCCGTTAGCAGAGATGCAGCCCTTGCCAACCGACACGATATCGCACGATTCGAACCACGCCTTCGCGTACAGGCCGAAGACAAAGTCGACAGCACCGCTGATGTACGACTTGGCGTAGACGCTGGGGCCTTGGTTGGCGTAAAGGGTATCTTGATAACCAGTAAAATTGCACGCGTAGAAGCCGTAGTTGGCGCCGTCGGCCTTGGCGGCGATGGCCTGTCCGACGTTGCCGGCCGCGTTGGCGACGTTCAGGTTGTATACCTTGACGTTGTCGGACTTGAGCAGCAGCGTAGTGGTGTAGTCGTTGCGGTTCTTGGTGATCGAGGCCGGCACGTCCTTCTGGGCCATGGCGTGGGTGATAGTCACCTCGTTGGCAGCGTACGAAGTTGTGTCACAGGTGTAGCCCTGCAGCACCACCGGGCCGTTCAGCTTCGGGAGCGTCGCCTGTTCCGGGTACACGCCCGGGAACACGAAGACCGTGTGCTCCGCAGTGTTGTTGGGCAGCTTGGCGAAACCCTCCGCGAAGGTCCGTACGCTGCCGGCGTGCGCACCCGTGGAGTCGACGACGATGGCACCGGCCGGAGGCGTGATACGGGCGTTAGGTCCGCTGCAAGCGCCCTCGACAGCGGCCACGAGTCCAGCAGTTGCGACGAGGGGGGCCCAGATCTGCATTGTCCGTCGAGTTGGTTAGAGTGCGAAGAGGGAAATCTCAAAGTGAGAACCTGCTCAGAGGAGGACTGAAACAGCCAAGTATCCCTTACATGTAGTAGTGTACGGAGATTGGATCGCCATGCTGTTCGTGTCCACGTGAAGCTACATATCGCGCTTGCACGGCGAAACAGCTCGCGTAAGATACATGTGTGGTTCAAGAACTGCTCGACTCAATGTTTGAGATCGTACGCAGCATGTTCGACCTGATGGTAAGGATGCACGATCACCACTGCACCTTTCAACATGCCTCTCACACAGTGTACAGCACAAGGCAGGTGTCGACAACATCTGACACGGGTCGCTGTGTTTCTGTCATCGGATCGACGACTGCACGCCCTACCGATCAATCTGTAACAGCGCAGATCTTCTCACACAGACCTGACAAGTATCGGGCGTGAACGCTGAACGCTCGACTGTAAAACGTTTAAAGTTCCCCTCCGGAGTTCGTTCTGGAAGGTCGGTTCTTATAACTTACGGTAAGAATACAAATCCGTCTCCGCGGCAAGGGAAACGCAGGTGAATACTGTGTTTGGTAAGTTCCATGTGCACGTCTGTCGGTCCGAACATCAAAATGGCTTGGTCTTCAGGAAGGCGCGGCATTATCAGCTGTGTGCAAGTTATGTAGTTGAGCAGCGTGAATATGTACATCCATTGTACAGGTGCAGTATAACGAAACTTACAACTTCAAATAAAACGTTGAGGGGCATAGTCGGATTCACCATCTCGAGCTTTACGCTTGAGACGATTCGCGCCAAGTTGTGGCTCGGACCTCGTGCTTCCGTAATCGTCGTGTGCCCGTGGCGTGCAGAATTCTCTTCACGAAGCCAATATGCAAGCTGGTATCCGACAATGTCTTTACAGTGCTGTATTCAGTCGAAACTCGAATTGGGTTTGCAGTCTCAGCAGCAGTGAGGTCAGCACTTCCTCGCAGCAACGCACTACATTACGCTGCTTGCTACAGCGCCCACTATATACATTGGCTGCGTATAGAAGCCTTACCACTGTTTCCAACTCCATATCCGTCTGACGGAGTTCATGACTGCTTCGCGGATATTGTGGTGCACGTTTAATAACTCCACACACAACGCCTGGACGTGATCCGCTAGCTTTACCCCGCTCAGTCGACGCTCGAGATTCTCCCGCAGGCCAATCACAACCTTCCCAATTTCTTGTATCACGCTGCCAGGGCTACGCGGGAGGCAGCCACTACCCCATTTCCGTTGATGAGGACAAGGTGATTCAAAATCTTCTGGTCTGCCTCTCCACTCGCGACTGATCACAGCCGCCAGAACACCATCGCGGCGCTTGTGCTTCGCGCCGATCACTGTTTTCAGTCTCGCCTCGTCCAGTTGCTCTGCAGCCTCCACCTCATCGGTGTTGCTTGGTCTGACGTTGAATCTACATGTCGAAGTTCTTGATGTCATTTCGTTCTGTACGATTTGGTCCGTCATGCGCACGTACTCGTTAATTTGCGACGTCGTCTACGATAAGGGGAGTGCTTGGCTATCAATTAAAAAATCTCCGCAGCCGCGTCGAAAATGGCTGCACGCCAGACTCTGGCGGCAAGAGCAGGCAAACCACTATCGATAGCGTCGTTCCTACTCTGGTTTCTTCTGCAAGCCAGCGAAAGTTACGGTATTCGTACTGAGCCACCGCTGAAAGTTCACATCATACCGAGCTCTGGTCTCCTTGAATCAAAGAATCCCTGGGATCAGTCTTAATCGCCCGTGTATCATAGGTCCATGTACTCCGTAGGCCTCCGTCGCTCGAAAAAAACTCGACCGCTGGTATCCCTTGAGTGTCAAGAAGCTTCTCGCGAGTGGCAGAAGGTTTTACACACTCTGCCCGTGTTGTTGTGGCCTGCAGCTTCGGTGATCTAAGTCCTCGCCGATCCGTTGTTCGATGCAATGCTGTCGCACTGAAGCTCCCAGGCTCTAGCGTTACCAGTCCTCAAACGTCTCTTCGTACTTTGTTGCTGTCTCTCGCGGCTTCACCAGCACAGGAATCGGCTTTAAAACTTGAAAGTATCGTCTTTTCCAAACGACCGAGCAAGTCGGTCTTCCTCCTCGATGAGCTCATCAAGCGTCATGGTCCGAATCACCGGTAAACCATAGCACCACTCGTGCCAGGACTCGTAGAGACAGTGTTGAACTGATTCTGCCGGAAATTTAGCAATAATTGGGATCAAAAGCGCCAGTAAAGTGCCGTCAAAGTATATGTGTGATCCCGCGTCGCCAAACTTTCTAGATGTAACACCTGGCTGTTTACTCATCAGTTGCAGTAACCCACACACGCTCAGCTTCCTCGACAGAATCGGTCGGACTCTCTCTGTTGACTGTAATAAAACCGAGATCAAAGCCTGACGTTTATCATCCAGTGGAGACCGAGAAGACTCGGCAGTCGCCACCACGATTGATATTTCCTGTAACTCCTGGAATTGAGGGTCTCTATCCGTGTCCGTCGCATTCAACCAACTGAGTCGGTTCTTCAACTTAATTCGCCATTGAAGTATCTCCTTGTCTATCTGCTCCAGCTTTTCGTATGTGGCTGCGAGATCTCTGTGTGTCACTACTGTTTCATTTTCGGTTGAATCCAGCAAGAGAAGACTCAGTTCGTTTCGCTTATTTCGCCACTCATGGGCGATAAGAGCAGTAAATGCGGCATCACGACGCTGTGTCTCTTGGGTATCGATTGTTTGACGCTCGTTCTCGGCTTCCTCAACTATCGCTGCTCCGTTTTCTTCAATTTTGTCACATGAACAAATGTAGTCCTTGACCAGATTTTTTCTTACAGTGTCAGTGTCGAATTCTTCCAATCTGGCTAGGGAAAGTGAAGCGGAATGGTAGATTTCTGCGTTAGACGGTATCACCTCTTCCGATTTTGGTATGGTCGTTTCAATGCCACTTTTGTTCTCATGCCGAAGAGATAAATGAAGGGGGTGGTTATCTCGTTGCTCGACTTTGAGCTCAAAATCTTGGTAGTTCCAGCCAGCTCCCTCACCGCCGTCTGTAGAGTGTGGCGTAAATGGAGCCTCCGAAATGGTAGTCGACGAGGTGCAACTGACGGCATATTTTTTTTTCTCCGGTAAGTACGGCCTCGTCCTCCACTGATTTTAGTGGGCAACTGTCAGTGAATTTGATCTGTGAATTTCGTGGTCGCGTCTTCCCATTACCCTTCCTAGGGAGGATTTGGCTTGCAGCCCACTGCTGGGATTCGAGTGGGTGCGCGCCTAACCGGTATTTAAACTCGCATGCCCTTGCGTACGCAAGCACTGTCGATAGCGACGCTCCTCCTCCGGGTCTTGCTCCAGCATACCCAGAGCCACCTTCTTCTTGGACAACCACCGCTTAAAATTCACTTCATACCTAGTCGTTGTTTGGGTAGCACAACCGCAATAGCTCGCAGTGGCTGTTCCGGCTGAATCCGCCCACTGGGACCATAGTGCTCCATTGTCTTCAGAAACACGTCTGGGGCCACAACACACCTGTCCAGCAGTTCGCTTTGACTGCGAAGTCCCCGATATTCCCACGTTTCATTTGAATATCGTGAATTGGCCCCTAAATCGTATCTCCAAACTCCAGAAATGCCTCGCTCTTGAGTGTTTTCCGCTGAAATTTGATCAAAAAGGTGCGGCCGAGTTTGCATTGCGATTTTCCGGCGTCGAATCTCCATGAACTTGGAGTTTGTATGGTCGGGTCGAAACAGTCGCTCGATCCCAGGGTAAGTTTGGAGCGAATCCAGGGAAATATTTCTGATAAACAGCCAGCGCTTGAAGTCCCGTTCGTAGTCGAGCAGGGACTCGCCCGCGGCCAGCAACACAGGGATCGGTCTTAACGACGAATCGTCCTCTCCACTCAGCGCCAGTTCTTCTTCTTCGCGCAAAAAATCGTCAAATCTACAATTCGGGTGGCCAGGAGGTCCATGCGGAGGCCACGGGGGCGACGAGGAGATTGAGATCCACCTCGAGGCGCCTCCATGCCTGTCAGATGCTGCATCCTGGCGAAAAAAGCTCGTAAGCGGAAAGGGGTCGCCCGAGCTGGTCTTGTGCTCGCCACACGCTTATAGAGCTTCAATTTTGATAAAAGTAATGAAAGGCATGAAAATGCTGGCGTAATTCCGTTCAAATGGCAGTAAAAGAAAAATCTCTAACAGCGGCGACTATCACGTGCTGCAATTGGAAGGAAAAGTCCGATCCCCTTTACAAAAAGTTGGCGTCAACCCACCACTGAGTCTTGTAGTTGGCGCCGAGGATGTCCGTGATAGGGGCCGCCTTCGCCAGCCTTCCGCTGAAACCCACGCGCTTGGTGGTAGCCGCACCAGCGCCGCGGTTGTTGAACTCGTAAACGTTGGCGACGTTGTTGTTGCCATTCCATTTCTGCCATCCCTGAGGGTTGATCACGTTGCTCAGCTGACTGTTCTGCCACACAACGCGCGAGTAAGGCTTCCATGGGCGACCAAGGTAAGCCGATCCAACGCCACCAGCGCCGGTCACACTAGCATTGTTGAAAACAAATTCGGACGGGTTGGTAACTGAGTCACGGCCATTAGCAGCAATGCAGCCCTTGCCGGTGGACACAATGTCGCACGACTCGAACCAAGCCTTGGCGTACAACCCGAACACGAAGTCGACAGCTCCGCTAATGTATGATCTAGCATATAGACTGGGGCCCTTGTTCGCGTACAAAGTGTCCTGGTAACCCAAAAACTTGCACGCGTAGAAGCCGGTATTGACGCCGTCGGCCTTCACAGCGATAGCCTGGCCGACGTTGCCCGCCGTGTTGGCCACATTGAGGTTGTACACCTTCACATTGTTGGACTTGAGCAGCAACGTAGTGGTGAGATCATTGCGGTTCTTCTTGATTGAGGCAGGGATGTCCTTCTGAGCTTTGGCTTGGGTGATGGTCACCTGGTTGGCGGTGTATGCTTTGGTATCACACGTGTAGCCCTGCAGCACCAGCGGTCCGTTCAACAGCGGCACGGTCACTTGCTCACGATATATGCCCGGGTACACGAAGATCGTCTGCGGCGTCGTCGAGGCCGAAAGCTTGGCAACGCCCTGCGTCAAGGTCCGGAAGCTGCCGGGGTGTGCTCCCGTTGCATCGACGACGATGGCGCCTGCTGGCGGCGAGATACGGGCGTTGGGTCCGCTGCAAGCACCTTCGGCTGTGGCAGCCAGACCGAGAAGAGCGATGAGTGGGGCCAAGAGTTGCATTGTTCGTCGACTTGGTTGTGATGGCACGGAGGAAATCTCAAAGTGAGGGATGCAATAACCTTGATAGAACCCAACAGAACTCGCGCCGATGCGACCACTGCGACAGCGCTTCACAGTGGACAACTTGATGATACATGCACTGTACAATTTACTACCTTTCGGCACTGTATCTCGACGCAGATCGATGATGATGGTCGTAAGTTCCAGGCAGTAACCAGTGGCTGCGGTACATACATGTGCAGTTTTTGAGGAAAGTACACATTCGTCGTGAGGAGACGTTCGGTGTTGAATGACCAAAGAACGGCGTGGTGTAAATACAGTGCATTAATTAATACTTAGTGCAAGTAAAACGCATCCAGTCAACCCACACGGCGATCCTAGCCAGGCTGCACTGTATTTCTGCTGGATCGGGTCGGTCAGCTTGTGCATACGTATGTATTACGAGCTCACGTGTGCATTTTCAACATTTTCTGTACAAATATAATATATGCCTGTTTATAGGAATCATGATCCACTCGGGTGCACAGTAAAAAAGATACAAGGAAAAAGAAGCGATACTGCAGAGGGACGCAGCTTGG
This sequence comes from Phytophthora parvispora, assembly GCA_024679295.1. NCBI lineage: Eukaryota > Oomycota > Peronosporomycetes > Peronosporales > Peronosporaceae > Phytophthora > Phytophthora parvispora. The sequence continues at coordinate 8,976 of JAHWLF010000160.1, forward strand.
TCCCGTAAATGATACTTGGCATGCTTTTAGAAGAAATGTGAAAGGACCGTTTGCAGCAATTTCTGTCATGATACATTATATCGGAGTTCTTATATAAAATATCTCTGTTGAGCCTTTCAAGCAAACCAAAAAGCGAAGTTGTTGCAATGATATTGATTGTCAATGCGCATCCACTGACACACGAGCTAGACAACACAGCGTACGTCTTAACAACTCTAGAATCTCAAACGAAACTATCAGATGTGTTCAAATTATTTGAATTATCTGTCGGAAATACTAACGAAACCGAGGCGACAGAGATCGGAGTTGCTGTATCCATTGCTTGCCAGATCCCAAACGATGAACAAGTGAGTTAGTCGAGTCTTGTTCAATTCAAATTGTTGCGTTGTAGTTCAACCTTTTAGCTCCAAGCCTGGCTCAGCAAAATGCAAAGTTTGAGCTGTCGTTATCAAGTTTCATCCGCCATGCTGTTGGACGAATAGCTTTTTGCCACCTTCAAGGTTAATGTGCGGATCGCCTCGCTCGATCGGAGAACGCCTGTGCTCAGCTGATCGCACTCGGTTTTGAGTAGTGATCTTTCCAACAGAGACGCATCCAGATCGCTGGACAGTTGCTTCAGGGCATGAAGTCGCTCGTCGTGGTGCAGATGCCCCGCCGCTAGCGCGTTTCTCAGCTTCACCTCCAGCGCATTCACAGCCAAGTCATTCTGCACCAGGTTGCTGTACACCCCGATCGCCTTCTCGTGCGCGATTATGTATGGCTGCGCGGGGTCACTTCGACCCAGCAATAGCCCCACTTGTTCTCCGCGATCTCGCCATTCATGGGAGAGTACCGCCGCTAACGCAGCATCGCGTCGCTGTATTTCATCGTCGATCGACGTCTTCATCTCATCGATTTCTTGCTGGCACCTGGTTGCCTCTGCCTCGTCGTAGGCCATCATCTCCCTCGCGTATGCTTGAAAATCCTTCATCGCTGTTTCATTTACCGTGATACAGTTCGCCACACGAACGTACTCGTCGATCCGACGCTGCATGATAGGGTCAAAGGTAACGTGCTTGGCCCTCGTGAGAAGCTGCGTCGCGTTGAGGATTTCCTTGCGGAGCATCTGCTGGCTTATTGCGATGGAAAAAATACCCTTGATTTCTGCTTGTGTCGGTTGATCCAAAGGTTCAATCGCTTCGGTTGCTTGAACGGTACCTGCTTTTACGAAGTTATAGTCTGTTTCCACAGCGTCATCTTGATTTTGGTTCGCTGATACAGCGCTGTCTGTGGTACCGAGAACTTGTGTGACTTGGTTCACGGAAAACTCGATCGCGGGTTGGATAGGAAGGAAGGAAATAAAGGCGATTAGGGAAGCCGCGGGTGATAGCAAAGAAATAACGTGTGGTGTTGGCGCTGCTTCACCCTGTAGACCGCCCTTGAGTTCCTCCAAAGAAAGACACAAACCCCGGCTTCTAGGATTCGTGCGCTCCGATTCGCATGCAATCCTGTTTAGTTTCGTGCCGACTTGGTTTGGTGGCGACGAAGAGAAACGGGGACGTTTCTTGTATCGACTATCGCCCTGACAACCAAAGTCTTGATGACTGTTTCTGCTCAAACCTCGACGACGAGGCTCCCTTGACGAGCTCCTCGTCTGGCTTTGGTTGCGCCTGTATCTTGAGTCCCTGCTTCTGCTCGTACTTCCGCTGCGCGAACGGGGTCGCCAGCGCTGCTGCTTCAGGGAGCTCGTTGTGATGCAGCCTTTTTCGACTGCATCACAACGAGCTCCCTGGCTCGAGTGTACGCGAAGGCTTGGCGATAACGGCGCTCCTCCTCCGGGTCGTCCTGCAATTCCGCCATCTGGACATCCTTGGTGCCTAGCCACCGTTCGAAACTCATCTCGAAACCCCGTCTCGACTCGTTCGACTTGAACACCATTGCGATCGGCTTCAACTTGGCCCCGCGACGAATCGCCCCGTTGGGACCGAAGTACTCCACCGACCGGAAGAACGCGTCTGGGGACATCTCCGCCATCTGCAGCAGCTCCTTACGACTGCGTGCTCCGCACGGGCGGGTCGATATCTCACGCCGGTTTGCAACACGCGCGCGTCGCAGCTCCCACGCCCTCGAATGTGCGAAGTCCAGTCGGAATCGGCGCTCCACCTCCGGTCTCGAGTACAGGGACTGGAGCTCCACATCTCTTCGTCGCAACCAGTGCTTGAACCCCTCTCCGTACTCAGCAGTTGTTTCATTTCCATTCTGCAGCACCGGAATTCTATTCAAAGTCGAACGGCACCCCCCGTCCAGATCAAGTTGGTCTTCGTGGTCTAGGAACTGATCCAACGTCATGATTCGAGTCGTCAGCAACTCACGTCGGAGATCGTGGAAGTGACTTCGTGGAGGCGAGATGCACGACTTCATTGTGTTGGGAGAATGAAAATTGGAGAATGGTAGGGATTGACGCCGGATTGATCGTTGTAATGAATCATTACATGTGTGAAATGATTCATTACGCAAGATGTGGCTAAACTAGTTGTCTATGGGTCAGTTTTGCAACTCAATCGGTGTTTCCTTCAAGTCTCTTCATGTCTAGCTCGACTCTCGGCTCACCCGAATCGTTGTTTAAGTATAACGCTCATAGTCGTCTTTTAATCAAGGACTTCGAAGTATTATTTTTTTTAGTGGCAGTAGTAAATGGTCGCGTCCAGATAATGTGCCACAACTGTCCGCATTGTTACAGTGACCCTCTTCCGAACCACTAGTACGGTGGAGTCCAATAGCTGGGAAGAGTTGTCTTGTCTTGAGAAAATCGACAAGCGATCCAAGAGTAATGATTTTTTTAAATGCCAACAAAACACTTATGAAAAAAATGATATCCCAGTTAGGAGGACTGATAGAGCTTAGTATCCGCAACACACGCAGAGGTCTCGATAGTTTTTTCTGATTCCATTTGCTGCTAGAAATTTGGTTGACTTTCCACGATCAGAAGGCAGAAGGTGAAAAACATGCCGTCTATTTTTTTTACCCAAGGGCTCTCGTTGGAGATTCAAATCCGCTGCTGGTAGTCTGCGGTGAAGCCGATGGTTCGTCTCACCAGCCTTACAAGAAGTTGGTGTCGACCCACCACTGGGTCTTGTAGTTCGCTCCCAAAATGTCCGTGATGGGCACAGGCTTCGACACCACCCCTCCAAAACTAACGCGCTGGTTCGTAGCAGCACCGGCGCCGTGGTTGTTGTACTCCTTCAAGTAAACGTTGGCGACGTTGTTGTTGCCATTCCATTTCTGCCATCCCTGAGGGTTGATCACGTTGCTCAGCTGACTGTTCTGCCACACAACGCGCGAGTAAGGCTTCCATGGGCGACCAAGGTAAGCCGATCCAACGCCACCAGCGCCGGTCACACTAGCATTGTTGAAAACAAATTCGGACGGGTTGGTAACTGAGTCACGGCCATTAGCAGCAATGCAGCCCTTGCCGGTGGACACAATGTCGCACGACTCGAACCAAGCCTTGGCGTACTGACCAAAGACAAAGTCGACGGCGCCACTAATATATGACCTCGCGTACAGGTTGGGACCCTTGTTCGCATACAAAGTATCCTGGTAACCCAAAAACTTGCACGCGTAGAAGCCGGTATTGACGCCGTCGGCCATCACAGCGATAGCCTGGCCCGTTACCCGCCGTGTTGGCCACATTGAGGTTGTACACCTTCACATTGTTGGACTTGAGCAGCAACGTAGTGGTGAGATCATTGCGGTTCTTCTTGATTGAGGCAGGGATGTCCTTCTGAGCTTTGGCTTGGGTGATGGTCACCTGGTTGGCGGTGTATGCTTTGGTATCACACGTGTAGCCCTGCAGCACCAGCGGTCCGTTCAACAGCGGCACGGTCACTTGCTCATGGTATACGCCCGGGTACACGAAGATCGTCTGCGGCGTCGTCGAGGCCGAAAGCTTGGCAACGCCCTGCGCCACGGTTCGGAAGCTGCCGGCACGGGCACCCGAGGCGTCGACGACGATGGCACCTGCCGGGGGCGTGATACGGGCGTTGGGTCCGCTGCAAGCGCCTTCAGCTGTGGCAGCCAGACCGAGAAGAGCGATGAGTGGGGCCAAGAGCTGCATTATCCGTCGACTTGGTTGTGGTGGCACGGAAGAAATCTCAAAGTGAGGAGCAGCTAGCAGTAGTTGTGATTGGACCCTGCAGCACTGTGACAACCGGGGGCTACAGTGCTTAGTTGGATCTACGTGTACTGTGCTCGTGTTCGTCCGGATGCGAAGCTGCAAATGATACAAGTGTACCTTCACTGTTCTCGTTACGGCGTTGCGCGCGTTTGTACACTTACGACAACGTGTCCGGTGCGACAGAAAAAAACATCATGCACGACCAGAACATGGCCAGGAAGCTTTGTCGTCGGGTTCCATTGAGCCAACCCTGCTACATTATAAGTCAGGTAAAATACTACAGTGTATAGCTTTTTAATTTGGTCAAGACGTTCGTCCATGAATACGTGATACAACGTAGAACGTGAGCTCGTACCACAAATTTCAACCTGGAATATTTGCACGAAGTTGCGACAGTCGTGAGGTGGTTGTTGCTGCCCCTGCTGCACAGTGCACTAGAGAAATGAGATCATCTTGTTCCGTGCTTTTAAGATGTGGCCACGCTCAGATCTCTCTCCGTGCTTCTGTTGAGACGGTTCAAGCACTTTTTCGCAACCCCGTTTGCAGATTGAAATCAATCCGTACATGCACGATAATCGTCTGAGCGAGAAGTGCAAAACTTTCCTGTAAACGTACGGCACCAAGACAACCTGCAGCATTTGTACATGGCGGCCGGCAATGTACAGTAACGTTTGTCGGGTGCATGAGGCCGCATTATAGCTTGAATCAATAATGAACGCTGGGTGAAGGCATTTAGCATCTTTTGGCAAGATAGTTTTTCAATATCTTACAAATCCAGCAAGCGTGTTATCGCATACACCACGTGCGGGTAGCGTCCAAGCCCTGCCTATCGGTTCAATAATGTCTTAAACGATAATTCATGCACAAAGGTAGACTTTTTCATAAATATATTTTAAAATGGTATCCAGCGATGCTCTTCTTCTGGGCCATCTTGCAGCATCTCCAGCGTTACGTTATTCTTCGCCAGCCACTTTTCAAAGTTCACCTCGTACTATCCCCTTGATTCAGTGAGGCCCAACGCAATAGGAATGGTTATCAGCCCCTCTCCAACCATCGTTCGCCATTGCCTTGCGGGTGCTCGATGCAGCTAACGCACAGAAACCACTTTCGTCACCTTTAGCTCTTTTTGACCTCGAATGTCAGGTACTGGTGGTTGTTTTCCCTCGTCTTAAACCCCCCAACGTAGTTACTGGTGCTGGCTGTTCGGCCGGAGAAACTTGCTCAATAATTTTCCGCGGGCGCAGCTCCTTGGCGGGTGCCATATGCTGGTTCTCATGCGTATACCTTTCCGGTGTAACTTTCGGAAGAAAGAGTTGACGATACGTTTTTCTTTCTCAATTGTGCGTTCTCCATTAACTGGATGACCTCGGAGCGGATCGCTTGGTTTGCTTGCAGCATTTTAATGCAAAGCGCGCGGCGTTTACCTTGAATCCTCGACATTACAACGAACTTCGCTGACAGTGCGTTCGATACCTCGAGGAGTTCTTCAAATTGAGCATTCCTCTTAGTGTCAGTAACGTTTACCCCCTCGAGCCAGCTGAGACGATTCCTCAGTTTTATTTGCAGCCGCTGCACCTCGTCATTGAGCAGATCAGACTTCTTGTAAGATGCCTCCAGCTTCTCGTGCATGTCACTTTCGTTCTCAGCTTGATCTGGATGATCAAAGGCTTGGTAGAGTTCACATTGTTTTGTATTCCACTCGTGAGCAACCACCGCCGCAAGCGCAGCATCACGTCGCCTCTCGTCCGTGCTAAGTTGATCTTGACATTCCGATTTGAGATTTATTTGCAGGTCGCGTCCAGCTTCCCCTGCATCGCGAAGGCTTGTCTTCATTTTCGTAGCCTTCTCATTAAAATGGGTGTAGACTTCGACCAGCCGCTTTTGAGTGCCATCCGAATCGAGTTGCATCGCCCTCGACATCAACTCTCTAGCAAATGTGTAAATACTCGCATTGCGCGCTGGCTGGCTTGCGCTCTCGCTTTTGACAGGAACGGTACTGAGAGTTGGTGAGAGCACAGCACTCGTCTCCATGTCCCTAGCACCTCTCTCGCCTCTCTTCTCGTTGACGGAGGCCCCGTAGCTCTTGCTTCATTTCCGCGAATTGGGCATTAATCCGGTCTTCCATCTCCGTCAACTGCTGAGCCAAGTCACCCGCATACTTTGACCAGGGCGACACGTTTTGCTCCGATTTATCGCTTCTTCCTGGCTCGTCGTCAACTGTCACCCGACGGCGTTTGCACCCTGGAGCATCCGAGGTTCTCCCCTTGGAATCGGAACTTTGCACTCGAGAGTACACGAAGCACTGTCGCAGTCTACGCTCCTCCTCCGGGTCGTTCTCCAGCATTGACGACGTCACTTCCTGTCGCTCCAGCCACTCTTGGAAGCTCCACTCGTACTCGTCCACAGTTTCGTTGGGTTGCAGCACCACAGCGATGGGGCTCAAGCTCTCGCGTGGGTGCACGACGCCGTTGGGGCCGTATGCTTCGGTAGAGCGGAGAAACTCGTCCGATGACATGACTCGCGTCGCCAGCAGCTCGTGGCGGCTGCGAAGGCCTTGGTACGCAGGACTGCGCGGCATGGGCGACCTGGGTTCCGTTGGTACTAACGAGTTGTGTGTTATTACGGTCACTTTTGGTCGCACAAAATGACCCCTTTCCGCCGTACGTTAGGTCTAGAGGCCTGGCACCTTTCTATCATCTCGCTGCAAATGTAAGTTGAGTTTCGATTCCGCTTTCGTTAGATGGTCTATTGGGACAAGTCTTCCAACCACAACCATCCGATTCTCCTTGTTAGTATTTGCCAAGTTGCTCAACCTCCAGGCTGGCCAGGATGAAGGCTCCCTCTCCGAGCGCGTGGTTGAGCAGGGTGGGGCGGCCGACGTAGTAGTCGTACGTGGCCGTCGAGTTGAGGCTGCAGACGATCACGGTGCCGTTCCAGCTGAGCGTACCGTTGCCGTTGTCGAGCAAGAAGGCGCCGCTCTTGACGGTGTAGTCGTACGCCTTCATGGCCGTGGCCTTGAGTCCGTGGGCGGCCGTCCCGTTCTCCTTGAGCAGACCGAGACGCAGGGCCTTGAGGATGGAGAAGGTGTAGAGCATCGTGGAGGAGCTCTCGAGGAAGTTGCCCTTCTTGCCGCCGAGCGTGGGGAGCTGCCACCACACACCCGTGTTCTTGTCGGCGTAGTAGGCGATGCTGTTGCACAGCAGCGAGGCCTGGCGCTGGATCTCAGCGGCCAGCAGCTTGCAGGACGCATTGGCCCCACCGTTGCAGTCTCCGATCTGCTCCCAGGCGTTCACGAGACCAGCGAGGTACCAGCCCAGTGATCGGCCCCAGACGTACGGGCTGGCGCCGGTGGCCTTGTTGGCCCACACCGCCTTCTTCTGCGCGTCGTAGCCGTGCACGACCAAGCCGGTGGACTTGTTGTACGTGTTGGTGTACAGCAGCTTGATCTGCAGCAGCATGTCGTCGTACGACCAGCCCGGGGCGGCGGCCATGTAGGGCAGGAAGGACACCGCGCCGTCCAGGTACGACCAGTACGGGTAGACGTAGTACCAGAGACCATTGTACTGGTTGCGGTTCTGCAGCGTCAGCGACGTGTTGAGCAGCGTCAAGGTGTCCGTCTCGGCCGCGGTGAGCGAGCCCTCGGTGGCCTTGATGTTGAGCAGGGCCTGGCCGATGGTGAAGCGGTCCAGCGGCATCTTCGCCGCCGATGCGGGGTCCTTGAACGATGGCGAGATGGACGTCACGATGGAGTCGGCGTACGTCGTGTACTTGGACACGCGGTCCGAGTCGCCGCCCTTGCCGTGGGTCTTGAGCCACGACTGGATCGCGAGCGTGAGCACGCCCGACTCGAGGGTGCTCGTCACGGCGCCCGAGGACACCACGCCCTGCTTTCGGCTGATGACGCTGTCGATCATCCGGGTCGAGTACGGGAGGTCACCGGCAGCGGCCGAGACGGCCGTGACGGCCGCAGCGATCAGGGGCAGGACCAGGAACTTCCTCATGCTGCTGCGTGCGGGAGGTGGCAAATTGGCTTTTAAGCAAGTCAATGGTCGTGACTCAATCAAGTTGGGACACGTTCCCAGGTCGTGCTCTTGTAGGAAGGCGAGCGAGATGTGTTGCCAATCACCAAGTGGCATCCACCTCCGCAGAGTGTACTGTATCCATGCACCTGCACGGCATCGCCATCGCCTACGCCGGTGTATCGTGTAGGTAAAGTGTGTCATCGACTCCATCGGTGCCCAGCGATATACTCCGTGCCAACTTGGGGTTGATCTATGTTCTAATGTCTGAGTTTCCTTGGGTTTCCAGACGGGAATTCTCGGTTTGTTTGACACGAGAGTTTTGCAGTGATTACTTTGTTGAAGTGCAGTGCACGTACGGTGCAATGTTGCTGGGTCATAGGAAGGCCAAAGGAACACCTGGCTCAGCGCCAGCAAACCGATGGTCAACGATGCCAAGATCACGGCCCTGAGGCTCAGGGCCGTGGTGATTCTTGACCATCTCAAACTACATGTATTGGCTGCTACCCAGCAGCAGTAGTCACTAATTTGTTCAGTTTTCCTTTCCAATCCAGTCTATTTCCTGAACCAGTGAACCTCCTCCTCTTGTCTGTATCTCCTCATTTATTCCCGTTGAGGTCGAAAACTGGCAGCATTGAGCAGAGGGGGGCTATATACTCATTCCCAACGCGGGATCGTAGCTACCAGAAACACCCTTTGTCTAAGGGTTGTCTACAGTATTAAGGGTTACATTTTGTTATCGCTCAACTTTCCTGCCAGGTCGCGTTGACCCCACCTCTCGTCTCCGATGTATAACTCTGTATGGCTAATATGCCAGCCGCGCACAGCAGTACCAACTCGCTCATACAGTGCTCACTTTAGCGATTCAGAATCGACGAGTGGATTATTGTAGTTTTTAAAGAGTATGCATATTTACTTTTTAAAAAAAGCTTGCAAATATTTTTTGTAAACTCAAAATCAGCAGTCATTTCACTTTATTTAAAAAGTGAATTGAAGTACTAATCAAAATTATTAATTAAAATTTAAATGGATTCTTCATTTTGTTTCCTTTGTAAATCAATAATTACCATTTGTGATTAAATTGTTAAATAAAAGTATAATTGTTTTTAAGTGAAATATGTCATTAATTTTTCGGTGTGCAGACTGGGGCAACGCCGAAGCTCATGCCTGGACTGGCGTATACAGTGCAAAGGGCTGCTGGTAGCCCACTGGGTAAAGGTCCCAGGAAGTGCGCTCTTGGCCGGAGTTCAAATCCCACCAAGGACAAAACAGGAAGAAGAACAAAATTGATACACTCTCAAATCCAATATCGCATTACAATCATTCAACAATCATTACCTCTCACACCCGATTCAACCAAGGAAAAAGATCAACAATTCAAATTCCCAAGAGTAACCAGTTAATCACATCATCACTGGCGTATACAGTGCATTCCTGTGCTGTTAGTAGTTCTGGCAGAAGAGGGCATGACCTGGTTTGAATAGAAGGAGCGGATGCCAGCTCGCTGAGCAAATACGAGCTCACAAAGACACTATACTGTGTTCTACTGCATCGTTGAATAACTCCCCAGGACGGCAAGTGTGCTCTCAAGCACATAATTAGCCGATAACAAAGCAAAGGGTGTTTGCGAGGTCAAGACGAGGAGTGTATATGTATAGATCCGTCTTCTAGTCTTTGTGTACTTGTGTACTTGTCAAGCCACGCTTTGTGCCTGATGATCATGAATGCGCGAATACAAGGTGCGTACACCGCCACCGCTTGCAGTGCTTTTCTTTGTTCTTCTCGTCGCTCTCATCGCCATCACGGTGGAATGCCTGTCCTTCGTGTCATCCCGAGTTCACCATACTGGGGCTGTACGTGGTGAGCAGCACGTAGAAGTGCTTAACACCGTGCGTATCCTGGCACTTTGATCACGTCGCCGTCAACGCGACTGCACCTGCGCGCAGAGGCTCCACAGCTGCACAGACGTCAATATCGCACCACAGCAAGTGCAACGTCTCGGATCCATCTTGATGCCTTGTCCGACCGTGATTTTTGGATAGATCGTAGAAGTCCTGACTCAGGACTCCTGAGCTCCTCATCCATAAGCTTGGTCGGCACCCCGGGCAAGTCGACCGAAAGCAATCACATTTCAAGGGAAGAGTCGTTTATCCACACGTACACAAGGCGACGACATCATGCAAAGTTTTGCAACATCGGACGTCAAACACCACGTCGTCGTGGAAGCTGGAGCAGCCCTCACCTGGTTCACCTGAGGCTACCCGTATCTTGGATCAAGAAAATGAAGGTGTGCTCGCTTTGGTAGATTCTCTACTGGG
>JAHWLF010000161.1:0-19459 GCA_024679295.1 Phytophthora parvispora
TACAGTTCCTCCTAGGGGATTCCCAGCTAAGCGCAGCAATCTAGAAAGGGGCTTCAAAATCAACACCTGTAAAACAACATTTTGTGAGTCACCACCTTGTAGGCCTTCTAAATATCCACCAAGAAATTCTTACCGCCGTGGACGAGTGTGAGCTGTGCAATGAAGATGATCCACACGAAGAGTAGGCCGAGTACAAATGCGAGTTGGTACGCTGGAGAATAGCCCAGTCGTTCTTTCAGCAGCACATACAGCACCACGAAAGACCCCAATTCAAAAAAGGCGTAGATGACCAACTGCACAAGCGTCGAGACCATTTTGCTTGGCGTCATCGCTCTGATGAAGGGATAGTACGCTGCGGTTGGGAGGTGGTACAGACCCGCGAGGTATCCCGCGTAAAATATTGGCAGTGTGCACTCGATGTACTCGGTTAAGATGACGTACTCGCAATGGAAGAGGACATGTAGCCCCTCTTCGATAGACTTCTCAACGCTCGTTTGTGTAGTGGTTGCTCGGTGCGATTGAGTGCGTTGCGATGGAAATTTGATAGCCGAGTACTGGGGCCCTGAGCGAGAATTTTCCTGACCATTACTATCCAACGACTCAGGCATAACTAGTGCATTCCACCTAGAAGTCACCGATTTAGTCGATTCACGAGTGACAGAATGCGAAATTCGTCGACTTATTGGCACAGCACTTCGAGCGGATAAAGCCAGCATGGAACGTGCTTTCGCTTGATTTGTGGTGGTCTTTCCTGCATTTTGACCACGCAGTTTCTGGTCAATCTGACCGAGCAGGGTCTTACTGTGGTCCGAAAGAGGTAGTCTATAAGGCCCAAATACTTGAATTGCCCCGGAATACGGCTTAGTTCGTTGTTTGAGCGTTTGAAACGCCGATAAAACGCGTTCCAGGGCGTTAAAGTGATCTCCCGTAGGATTGAATTGGATGGTTATTGTGTGACGATAGATGTTGCGAAGCGCTAGCGCGAGGTGTAGAATGTCGGAAGACATTACCAGAGCTGTCGTTAGCAGAGAGCGAGCCGTTTGCATGCAGATGGCAACGTAGAGCACGTTGAACAAATCTACCGAGAACACGATGGTGACGCCAAGGAAATCCTGGATGTGTGCCGAAACGCGGGCTGTGATCTGCTTCGCAACGAACTTGATGACTGGCAGCACGAATGTGAACATCGCTTGCTCCACGCCGTCGAGCTGTAGAAACACAGCATTAAACGTCGGATATGCCACCACAAGCAACGTCTGGGCAGATAAAGCAACGGTGTGCCCCATCAGCTGCTTCTGAAGCTTTTGGTTCGTCTTCAGTTCGCGGGCGCCGATGAAAATGAGAAACCAAGCCATGATGACAGTCACGAAAGGACAAACCATTATTACCAGACCGAAGGGAACCGGGTACTTCCACAAAGCAGCGAGCAAAATACCCATCAAGGTGTAGCCTGTCGCAGACAAAATGGAAATGGCAGTCGCTTGAGCGGTCGAGATTGGGGCTTCACTGATCAGTGTTTTCCCCAGAAATACGATTCCGCCGGCGACAAAAGTGCTGGAGATGAACATCCGCACCCACATCGTTTTGTTCGCTTCCCAGCCCTCTTCGGGGCTTTTGAGCGGGAGGCACTCAATCAATAACATCACAGTAAACGCTGGAGCGGGCGTGAACAAGCACACTGCAAGTACTCGAGTACGCGACGTTCTTTGGCAGTAGTCGCGGAAGGCGAGTGCGCGCTCGACTGAATACTGTTGCCGATTTACGATTTGAATCCGGTGCCACGACAGCGCAAGTTGATCATACGCGCCCAGTAATACATGACAAAGCTTCCTCCCTCCTGGTACTTTTAGTGCTTTTGTGCCACCCCTTCCGGTTGCTGGAACTGATGCTGAGGGGTCAGGCTGCACTCTAGTGCTCGGAAGCATCGAACTTCAGCTGTGCAGTGGTGCTGACATCGATCCGGTGTCTAGGCTGTGCTAGGCTATTTTTTGTCTGGAAGACGGGCACATTATTAATATCATCGTGTTTGAATTCGAAAATATCTGACAACTTGTTTAGTTTAATGAAAAATTCTCCCAACCGAAGGTACTTTATCGTCTTCAGGACAACTGATAGAGCCTGTAGATGCACGATTACGGCACGGGTTTAAGAGAACACAGCTTTGAAGTCAACGCCTGCACAATGTAAAAAATACAATCGAATGAGGAAACCTCCACGGTGTAGCAAGTTCAAATTCAGCGTACCGTAATGCGCTAGCGTCAGGTGCAAAATAAATGGAGTCCACACGAAGAGATAACCCTGAAGAGTTCGGGCGTGCGTTTCCAGCACGAACGCAAGCTGGTACAGCGGCGAGAAACCGAATTTTCGTCTCAGCAGCACGAGCAGAGCGCCAAATCCTACAAACTCGACAGCCGAAAAGGTCACAATACTGCCAACGGTGCTTTCTAGCTTACCAGTCGTCATGTTCTCCGTGTGTGGGTAGTACGCTGCCACTGGAAGTTGGTATATCGCTGCGAGGTAAAGAGCGTACAGCATTGGCAGGATGAATTCAATGTACTCGGCCATGAGAACGTATTCAGAGTGGAACAGCGTCTGGAGCCCGTCCTGTACAGTCTTCTCCATGGTTTTAAGTGACGACACCTCTTTTGCGAATGATGAGATCAAGGCCCCGTTCGAGTTGGATGTGACAAAACTAGGCAATTTCTGCACGGTTTTCCATGCAATCTGCGAAAGCAGAACTCCCTTGGCTTGCAATAGTTGCGTTGTGCTCATCGGGGCGACTTGGTGTTGCTTCAAGAGACTTATCGTTGGTACCGAGCTCTGCCAGGAGTACGATATCTTTTCGTCCGACTCAACCTTGTGTGTAGTCTGGAAGCTTATACGTGGGTCTTCAGATTTCCCCACTTCTCGGTACTGTTGGATCTTTTTGAACTCGTGGATGAGTTCCTTATTCTCATTTGAAAGTGGCAGCGGAAATGGAGCAGACACTCGAATCTGTCGAGCTCGTAGATGGAATTTGTCTTCTGCCTCTAAAACCCTTCGAATCATACCTGGTAAGTCCCGGAGATAGTCAGTCGTCGCCTCTTGGACACCACTAGTCTGCTTGAAAATGGACCGAAGCGCCATGACGACGTGGAAGCTGTCGGAGGCTATCATGACCAAAGTTGTCGCAATAGACGTGGATGACTGCATACAGATTGCCAAGTAGAATACATTGTAAACATCCACCGAGAACACCACAACTGGTCCGATGCATTCGTGAAGACTCTGTGCGGCATTTGCGATGAGTTGCTTAGTGAAAAACTTAATTAGCGGCATAATTACCACGAAAACGGTCTGCTGCCATCCTGCCAGGCGGTTGAAGATGGCGCTGAAGAGGGGATACGCTACCGCCACGATGCCTTGAGCTACGACAATCAGAAGTTGGGCCTTGATCTGCTGTTGCAGCACAGAAGAACGAAACAGCACTCGAGGCCCAATGACTACGATCGTAAAGAAGGAAAATATCCACACGTAAGGACTGACCATCAGCACCATCCCAAACGGAATCGGAAAGTGCCACAGGGAGGCCACGGTAATCGAGACGATCACATACGTACAAGCTGTGCCAAGGGCGACTTTGACAGCACCAGCGCTGGACATCGTCCCCTCGAGCGTATTTTCCTTGATCTGGGCGACCAGACCCCTCGAAATGGCAGCCATCGTCACGAAAAGTCTAATCCAAAGAGCATAGTTTGCTCTCCAGCCAGCTGAAGGCGGCTCTAAGGGGATACAATCGATGACGACAGCTAGGGTCAAAGAAGGAATTGGGGTCAACACACACACGGCGACCGCGCGACAAAGCGACGTGCGTTCGTAATACTCCTTAAAGGCGAGAAAACGCTCCACGGAATATTCACTGCGGTGTCCTATCTGACTGCGATGCCAGGAATGCGCGGCCTGGTCTTTCACCTCCTTGACTAGCGACGGGCGCCGCTTGAATTGCGAGGCGGTGCTTGTGACAGGCTGGACGCTGATGGACTTCATCACGTCCGACCTAACGTCGTTGACCACGGTTGTGCAGACTGAGAGACTGACGAGGCCTGCCTCCCTTATTTTTACGCAGCTCATTGAATTGGTCACAGGTTGCTACGTCCTCCCGCCCTAACTAATGATAGCGCAGACGGGGGTGACGAAAAACCCGCACTGATCTTATCTTCCTGGTCGTGGCGGCAAAGAAAATAGCTCTAACGCGAAAACGTTGCATAGGTGTTACTGAAAATCCGAACACAGTTTTATGGCGGGTTTAATATTATCAAATGTGTAGAAACTGGAACGTGAAGTCGACTCCTGGATGCACGCAAAGTAAGAATTCCACCAAGCCAATCAACCTAGCGAAAGAGCAAAATAACGTACCATAATGAGCCAAGGTCATCTGCAAAATGAATGGGGTCCAGACGAATAGGTGTCCTTGTAGCGTGCGAATCTCCGTCTCCAACGCGAATGCAAGCTGGTAGAGCGGCGAAAACCCGAATTTCCGCTTGAGCAACACGAGAAGACCAGCAAAAGCGATGAATTCGATCGCTGCGAATACGAGGATGCTCACCAGCGTCATCTCCAGCTTGTGGAGCGACAGCGTAGACGTGTGTGGGTAGTAGGCCGCAACTGGTAGATGAAAAATGACCGCGAGGTAGAAGGCGTAGAGCATTGGTAGCATGAACTCGATGTACTCGGCCATTAGAACGTACTCTGAATGAAACAGAGCTTGGAGCTCATCTTGAACGTGCTGATACGAAGGTTTTGGCTTTTGGACCAGTATTTTGTCTTGGCTCGACAGAACCCTTGAGCCCTTTTGGTTGAGCCTCGCCCCCACTTTGGACAGCCTGACAGGTCTGAGGGGCGGATCAGTGTCTCGATTCGTGGGAATTACTTGGTGCCGCTGCAGCACCGTAATTGACGGGATAGACTTCCTTTGGGAGGATGATTTTCTGGTCAAACTCCTCATTGTGCGCTCAGAAGACATCTCCCCGTTTGCATCCAGTGACTGGCTCGACCGGATAACAGCGACGGCGCTCTGTTCAGGTTTCTCGGTTGCCATTTTTTCCAGTTCAGCCATATACGTCCTGCTTTCGTGCGATAGAGGGAGCGCGAACGGTGCAAACAGCCTAATTGGCTTGCTGCGAGCGTGGAGAGATTTTGTCTCCTGGATGCACGTTCGTACGATGAAAGGCAAGTCGCGGAAGTAGTGTCGGCCTGAGTACCCGTTCTGTACAGTTGTTTGCGTCTGCCGAAAGATTGCTCGGAGAGCAACCAAGACATGAAAGGTGTCTGCTGTCACGAACAGCAATGTGGTAACGATCGATGTCGCCGACTGCATGCAAATGGCAACGTAGTAGACGTTATAGACGTCCACGGAGAAAACGACGATGGGGCCGACGTGCTCGTGGAGACTTTGGGCTGCGAAGGCAATGATTTGTTTGGTGAAAAACTTGATTAACGGCATGACCAGCACGAAAACGGACTGTTCGAAGCCGGAGAGGCGATTAAAACCTGCACTGAACAGTGGGTATGCCATTGCCACAACTCCCTGCGTGGCAACAATCATGAGCTGCGACTTGATCTGCTGCTGAAGCAACGAGGACTGGAGTAGAACTTGAGGGCCGATCACCATGACAGTCCAAGACGAGAAGATGATCACATACGGCCACACCATGAGCACTAATCCGAACGGAATCGGAAACATCCATGCTACTGCTACTACAATCGAGACTGCAACGTAGCAACTGGCTGTGCCCAGAGCGACCTTGACCGCCCCCGCGTTCGATATCGTCCCCCTGACGATCACGTCCCGGATTTGTTCGATCAGGCCGAGCGAAATGGCAGCCATCATCACGAATAACCGGACCCAGGCCGCATAATTTTCCTTCCAGCCATCAGAAGGAATCTTCAACGGAATGCAGTCGATAGCCAGAGCCATTAGCAGCGCGGGGATTGGCGTCACGAAACATACTACGACAACACGCACAATGGACGTGCGCTCGTAGTAATCTCGAAAGGCAAGCAAACGCTCAACGGAGTATTCGCTTCGATGGCCAATTTGGCTGTGGTTCCACGTCGTAGATGCCTTGTGTACCATTCTGGCTAACATGGCGCACAATCCGTCTTGACGAACTGGGAGAGCAGGTGCTTTCCGCGTGAAGGCAGCTTCATCCGTCATGGCTTTAACCTGCAGGCAGCGTGAAGACGAATATGAAGAAGCCAGTGCTTGTTGACCACAGGTTGTCCAGATAGGAACTGTCTAAATGAAGAAGCAGGTAGCATCATTCACTGTCCGGACCAGAACCTCTTTATTTTAGAGAAGATGCCTCGTCATGGCCTTCATCGCCTGGCCCTACTAATGTTAGGTAGTGATCAGACTCGCACATGACGAAATCTGCTTCTAAATAGGAAGATCAAACCGCATCAGAGAAATATACCGAGATAACAAGTAAACCGCTCGTGTACATATCCGTTCGTTAGGAAACTTTGTTGAGTGCCTTCAGTGACAGGGGGCATCAATACCTACTTCGAAGTAGACGTTTTGATCTTCTGCCGTACGCTGTCCTCCAGGACCCCCGGTTTACTTTTTGGTGTGCCAATGAATATTTTTTAGTCTTGACGGCATCTCCGGAACACCTAAAAGCTTTATCGATCCCTCAAAAGCTGGCGACATCACTGTAAACCGTGGCCCGCCTGCCTAAGCCATGGCGTCTATTGGTTAGCGAAATTTACCATCAAAGTCGATGCCTGAACAATCAAGCAGAACAAGTTAGTTTAAAGTTAGATAGATTTTTTTCTCATCACGTACCATAATGTATCAGCGTTAGATGCAGAATGTACACAGTCCACACAAGAAGGTGCCCCTGCAACGTTCCACCCTGCGTCTCCAATACAAATGCCAACTGGTAGAGTGGCGAGAACCCAAACTTTCGCTTCAAGAGGATGACGAGAACGACGAAGGAAGCAAACTCGATGGCCGAATAAGCCAAAATACTCGCTACAGTTGATACCAACTTGTGGGTCGTCATTGATACTGTATGCGGGTAGTACTTCGCTACCGGAAGATGGTAAAGCACCGACAGGTACAACGCGTAAAGCATCGGAAGTGCAAACTCAACGTATTCCGCCATCAGAACGTACTCGGAGTGAAAAAGCGTTTGAAGTCCTTCCTCAACTGCCAGTTCAACCGGATTCCCTTGATGGGGCTTGGCGCACGACATCCTTCTGGATGTTGAGCTTCCACCGCTTCGTGTAGACCTAGATTGTGCTGCTTGTCCCCCCCTGACCATCGGAAGAACCCGGATTTGTTGGGTAGGAGCTTGAGTTGATGTGTCGCGTTTAGTTTGCAATATCGTTGACATGCCTCGAGGTTCCACGTCCCTGCCTGCGGATCGCTGTGTCGAGTGTAACCTCGCCATCCATTTCTTGGTCACGCTCTCTCTGGAACCTCGACCAATCAGCTTAATGTCCATAATAAATTTTCTGCTTTCGTTCGAAAGCACCAGCGGGAACGGCGCCCAGACGCGAAAGGATCTTACGATCGACATGGTAGCTGCTGATTCACAGAACGCGTCACAGACTAACTCGGGCAAGGCCTCAAGATAGTTGGCCGGCTGTGGGGGATTAACAGCTGATACTGGGTCGCTACCCTTCGTAGGATGGAGGATAGCGCGGATAGCAAGAATGACGTGGAAGCTGTCCGACGCCACCATAATAATCGTTGTGACTAGCGAGGTGGACGCTTGCATGCAAATTGCAACATAAAAAACGTTGAAAACATCAACGGAGAACACCACGATAGGGCCCATGTATTCCTGCAGATGCCTCGCTGCGGCAGCGATGATCTGTTTCGTGAGGAACTTAATAACTGGCATGACCATGATAAAGGCGGTCTGCTGCGGCCCCGACAGGTGGTAGAAGATGACGCCGAAAATGGGGTAGACAATAGCTAGAACTCCTTGCGTCGCGACGATAAGAAGTTGCGATAGAATTTGCTGACGTAGAACTGGC
Source organism: Phytophthora parvispora (assembly GCA_024679295.1). NCBI lineage: Eukaryota > Oomycota > Peronosporomycetes > Peronosporales > Peronosporaceae > Phytophthora > Phytophthora parvispora. The sequence continues at coordinate 8,029 of JAHWLF010000161.1, forward strand.
GAGTGAGCCAGAACCTTCGGCCCAATGCAGAAGATTGTCATGATGGAGAAAATGGCAACGTAGGGCCCCACCGATACCACGAATCCGTAAGGAATCGGAAACCTCCATAACGCTGCTATCGTCATCATCATTGATAGGTAGCATAGCGTTGTGCCTAGTGCGATCATACTCACTCCGATGTTTGATATTATCCTCGCCATAATGACCTCCTTCACCTGGAAAATAAGCCCCACAGCAATAAAGAACGCCGTAAAAAACAATCGGATCCAAAACCCGTAGTTAACCCACCCGTCGGATGGTGGCTGCATCGGAATGCAGTCGATCGCAATAGCTACCGTCAAGGGAAGTAACGGGGTGAAGAAGCACACGGTAATAACTCGTGTTAGTGAAGTGCGTTGGCAGAAGTCCTTCAGCGCAAGCAAGCGTTCCACCGAGTATTCACTTCTATGGCCAATTTGACTTCGACTCCAAGTGGCGGATGCTTGATGTTTAACTCCGGATAACCATGAGCGGTGGGCGGACTGCTGAAGTGGAGCCGGTTTGATTTTGACGTGATGGCCCATGCCTATTAAGTAGGCATAGAGGCGGGGATAAGAGTGACAAGGTTGATCAATGTTGGCTAACCACATTGGACTCACAGTGCCCATCGTATTTATTTTTATGGAGTCTCCAGATAGACGCTACTATCTAGAGATTTCAAGGATGTTTTAATTTTATTTGAATGCCTCTGTCGAATAAAGAAAATGGCATACCGATTGTCTGACTTCCCATGTTTTGGACAAAGTCGGTTGCTAGTTAATCAACCTTTTCTTCTTCTTTCGGACTAAGTTGGTTGAGTTGTGCTTATACATGTAGAACAGTGGGAACATCACACCCGTCAAGTGCAAACGCATATGCCAAAACTTGAATCTACTTTATATCAGTTACTGAGGCAGCTAAAGTCGAATGTTGAAATTCACACCTGCATTTCCACGCAACACCGTAATACGAAGTTAGAAATGGTGATAAATTACGGCAACCATAAACTTAAGTCTGTACCATAGTGCACTAGTGGCAGGTGCAGAATGTAGATGGACCACACGAACAAGTGCCCTTGCAGTGTGTGCGCCTGTGTTTCAAGCACGAATGCAAGCTGATATAGTGGCGACATCCCAAACTTCCGCTTCATCAAAACCAGCAGCCCAATAAATGTGACCGTCTCGACTGTGGCGTACATCATGACACTAATCACGGTTCGTATCAGCTTTTCGGACGTCAAGGACGCCGTATGGGGGTAGTACCTTGCTACTGGTAGGTGATAAATGAACACTAAATAAATCACATACAAAGCCGGAAGCACGGCTTCAACGTATTCAGCCATGAGCAGATATTCGGAATGGTAAAGAGCTCGAAGGCCTTCCCAAGCAGCCTCTTCCACGCCCCGGCGACCGATAGCAGCTCGCATAGCATTGCCAGGTGTAATGGCGGTATTCGCGTGTATGAGCTTTACCAATTTTCTGGAAATCGACTTCTTCCTGGACAAATACTTTTCCTGTTGGAACGAACCATGACTTCGATTTGAAATAGGATCCGCCAAAGATATTTGGTGAACTTTTGACGCTACATTGACGGTGGATATCGTTCCCGCGACCGCTAGCTTTCTCCGTTGTCCTGGGCCCTCCAATCCGAACACTGCCTTCAACTTCCCCCGCCTGGATGTCTGAATCGTTGAAGAAGTGTAAATATGCATTTCTCTTGTGTTGTGTCCGATTTCATTGATGAAGGCGGCACTTTCGCTCGAAAGCGGCAGTGGGAAAGGTGCAAAGACTCTAATCCGCGTATAAGTCGCGGCTGACGTAAGGAAAACATTTCGTACCATCCCGGGCAAGTCGCGGACGTAATCGATGTCCGGTTGTTTAGAGCTATCGTTGATTCTTCGCGTTTTCACTACATTAGCCAGGTGAAAAATCGTTCGCAGCGCGACAATCATGTGAAAGCCGTCGGCAGCGACCATGACGAGCGTAGTAAGCACTGATTTAGACGACTGCATACAGATTGCGACGTAGAAAACGTTGAACACATCCACCGAGAAGACCACGACCGGAGCAATGTATTCGTGAAGACTAGCGGCAGCGTTGGCGATAATTTGTTTGGTGGTGTACTTGATTAGAGGCATGACCAGAACGAACGCTGCTTGACTAATGCCCGATAGACGGTTGAACACAGTGCTGAAGACCGGGTATAATACACCGACGAGGCCTTGTGTAGCTACAATAACGAGCTGCGATTTGATTTGCTGGCGTATTAGCGGCGTCGTTAGGAGTACACCAGGTCCGACAACTAGGATCGTCCATACACAAAAGAAAAACACAACTGGCGCGACTGAAATCACAAAGCCAAACGGGACGGGAAATTCCCAAGACGCCGCGACGACGATGGCGATCGTAACGTAGCAGACACTCGTCCCTGCAGAAATGACAACCGCCCCGGCGTTCGATATCGTACCAGTCATGATGACCCCTCGGACCTGCGAGATGAGCCCCATGGCAACCACAAAAGCTTCGAGGAGCAACCGGATCCACAGAGTTTTGTTAGCTCTCCACCCGTCCTCGGGGGGCCTCAATGGGATGCAATCGATCAACGATGTCGCCAACAAGGCAGGGATTGGCGTAAACAAGCAAATGGCCACCACTCGCGTGATCGATGTCCGCTGACAGTAGTCCCGAAATCCTAGTAAGCGCTCGACCGAGTACTGACTGCGGTGGCCAACTTGACTTCGGTACCATGACCGCGCCAGACTGCGGTATACCCTGGATGCCCGACTGTTCTTCACGTGGACTTGTAGTGATGGCACCTTTGGCTTGACTTTGATGTGATGTGAACCCATGCCAGGTATTACGGGATTGCTTGAGCTTTCGACGACAGAAATTTGATAATCTAAAAACAATGGCTGCACTTTGGGGACTGCTAACTATGGCATCACGTCGAAATAGCGTTGAAGAGCTGAATCTTCAAATGTACTACTAGTAGTATCCAGGATGATGGCAATGGAAAATGAACTTCGGCTTCTTCTAAAATGACGAGCTTACTTGAATGGCGCGTCAAGATCTACACCTACAAGAAAACGAAAGTTATTAGCCGCAACTGACCGATGCCGTGAGCTACACCAAACCTACCGTTGTGCGCCAGTGTCATCTGCAAAATGACCGATATCCAGAGAAAAAGGTGACCTTGGAGTGACTTGATGTGTGTCTCCAGAACGAACGCAAGTTGATAGAGCGGCGAAAACCCAAATTTGCGCTTGAGTAGAACTACCACAGCGGCGAATGATGCGACTTCAAGCAGCGCGTACATCACAATGTTCATTTCATTACGCGCAAACCTATCCGACGTCAGATTTCTTGTGTTGGGGTAATATTTTGCTGTTGGAAGATGATACAGAATGCCAAGATACATCGAATAAAGCAGCGGGACTACAGACTCGATGTATTCTCCCATGACCACGTACTCCGAATGGAAAAGTGCTTGCAGAGAATTCATGACCTCCTTGGTCTGTAGGTCTGGGTGCACTTTGACGTCTGGAATCAGAGACGGAGGATTTCTGAAACTTGTAACATCCCCAAGAGTACAGCTAATTAGCTGTCGATTCTTGCTTGGTGGCGTATACACCACTCGCGGACCGAGTGATGCTAGCTGCATAGGATAGTTATCTGGGGCTACGCGATTTAAATCAAGAATGCTGGGGACAATCCTAGGCTTCACGAATTCGCTTGACTCCAGTTTTGAATGGACTTGAATATGACGGCTACATACTCTACGAGATCTGCCTTCAACAGATGTTCTCTCTGGTGCGTATTGTTCGAGCAGCCAATCACTTTCAGGGGACAGAGGAAGCGGAAATGGCGCGTGCACTCGAATACCTTTATCCGGGACGTCCGAACCACGGAAAACCTTTTCGACCAAGGCAATCAAGCCATCCAAGTAGTTGTTTGGGATCGTGGAAGATGACTTGGACTCCACGAGGACCTGGCGTGCTTGTGTGACGCTCGAGTGGAAGTAAATGGATCGAAGAGCTGCCATCACAAAAAACGCGTCTGATCCAATGAGCAGCGCCGTTGTCACTTGCGATGTTGCCGTTTGCATGCAAACCACCAGATACAACACGTTGCACACGTCGACTGAAAACACCACCACGTGGCCGACGCACTCGTGTAGATGCACCGACACCTTCGCGACGAATTGCTTGATACAGAACTTGATGATGGGCATCACGAAGATGAAAATTGCCTGCTGATGACCAGTCATTTGGTTGAAGATGGAGCTGTAGGTCGGGTAGACAATGGCCAAAACGCCCTGAGCCGCGATAACTAGCATTTGAGACGAAAGCTGACGTCGCAGCATTGGCGACTGGGCCACGACGCGTGGACCAATACTAAGCAAGAAGAAAGCCATGTAGAAAAAAATGAACGGCGCCACCGTGAGTACATACCCGAATGGTATCGGGAATTTCCACAGCGCCGCAATCCAAATCGTCAACGCCACGTAACAGGTACAGGAGCCAATGCCTGTAACAAAGATACCAGTATTCGAGATAGCATCGCGCTGAATCACATCCTTTACTTGGAAGACCGCTCCGAAGGCGATTGGTAATGAGGACACATATAATCGTATCCAGAAGGTGTAGTTAGTCTTCCAGCCGTCCTGCGGAGATTTCAACGGGATGCATTCCACCAGAGTTGCTACTGCAAACGCAGGGATGAGCGATGTGAGGCAAACGAGATACACTCGTGCAGGTGCAGTGCGTCGGTAGTAGTCTCGAAATGAGAGAAGACGCTCGACGGAGTATCGACCGCGATGGCCGACTTGGATGCTGTTCCAGTATTCTGCGGCAGGTTGAAAGCATTTTATCACGGCCTCCAGTGTCGAGCGATTCTCTACCTGTTCGGTCATGAGAGTACAGCAGCAAAGATTGTTGCCAATGAGGAAGGCACCCGTGCCATCCGAAGCCCCCTGCAGTCTTACCGTACGTCCAGGTAAACTATTCTTGGTAACAACAGTCGGAAATACAACCAAGGGGAGATTTTGAAATTATCTTCAGAACGCCCGCGCGAAAGGCCAAAATTGTTGACAGCAAGTTGTGCATGATTCATGATTAACCCTTGCGCCTTACGATATAAAATGCGTTAGTGTAGTGGGATGTGGACTACGTCCCCACCCTCTTAGTCAAGCTTCACATGGCAACTTGTCCTCTTCCTGGACTGCCCGGACAAGGGCAGGTAAGACGATGGGGTTGCCATGGTACTGTTGCTCTCTAGCGAGACTACAGCTACCAGTTTGGGATTTACCCTCTGAGGAGCAAGTCCTCAAGGTAGACAATCACAGAGAACTAAGCAGCAGCTATCATAGTATACGTTGGCGTGCTTTGGGAGTTCCAGCTCCCACGTTGGTGTTCACTGTGTGTCCCCGACCCACTACAGTTAGTTGAATTCGATTCGCAGACGGCCACTCACTGTTGATGCCCACGGAGATCCCACCTGCGGATAGGGAGACCTTCGATGCGGGCATGGTGTACAGTGATAAGAGAGATAGGCAATCAAAACGAACGAATGTGCATGAACGAGCTTCGAATTTCGTCAGGGCACCGCTAAACGGATACAGTATATCTCACCTGAAAATAGTCGTATTCAGTTTCGATGTTATGTCCTGATCTACGCCAACTGATTTCGAAAACGTTGACCTTTCGCTACCTCACTGGTGTCTGGAACCTGCCTAACCCAATCTCTTGAGCACGTTTCAGCGCAGTGGACTTAGCTAAGCGAGCCTGTGAAAGCTATTTAATTTTACTGAATTTTGGTATTAGATACTAGCTGTTTTTACTGAATCTTCCACGGGAGCTAACGCGGGCTGCTCTGCCGCCTTGACCCTATTGACGTACCTCTCGTAATTGCGAGCGATGTACACCGAGTAGTAATCGTCGTATTTGCCGCAGGCTTGGTGTGCTTCACACAGCGAATCGAAGCATGAGCTCGACTATCTACTGGCTCAGGTAGAGCCCACCACTTCTCAACAACCAACGGTAATGATTACTTCTCGATTACATGTGTATTGTCGGCCGACCTCATTTGTAGATCCTTGTGCATGCTGAGTATGAAAGCTTCTGCTTGAGTTGAACTCGCGTTGTTAACAGTAGAAACAGGTCGGAGGTAGACATCGAAAATCTATGTCGATTTGATGGGACAAAGCCTTCCGGTCGGATCTGTAGTGTTTCTTAAATATGAATACCTAGTTTACCACGCAAAATTCTACGGTTCGGTTTGATGATTCCACAATCACATCCAACAAAGGGAACAATACCAGCGTACTTTGTGCAGTTACTGTGCGAATCAGTCTGATGCAGTGTCACCCTGTAGGTATCTCAACGTGTGCTTATAGTAGCAGGTGTGCGTTCAAGAGCAACAGACCTTGCTAATGTAGTCGCATCTAATTCGATGCTTTCTCGCTTACTGTAGGTTTTCAATTTGGGACCCCAATTATGGACGAACCCTCAAAGGTAATCTGACTAGTTCATAGCGATCGGCATGGTTACCCTCGATTACCCCGCCAAAATCCTTGCCGGCAGAGAGGTTATCAAATCACAGTAGGTCTATATAGCATGAGCGATGGTAGCTTTGTGCACCTCCATTGGTTGGACTGAATCCATCTTGTACGTGTTTGCACAGACTTGCCCGCTAAGGGGACTTCGATACACGTAAAATAGGTGGCCACTCAGTCGTGTTACTCTGGCTTTCACGCCATGCTGCTATAACAACCACAAATCCGCCCATATTTTGCTCACTACGGGAGATGCCCTAAAGTGCTTGAACAACAGCACCGCGTCCACTTCGTATCAAGATTTGCACTTTCAAGCCGCGGTTCGTCGAACGAATGAAGCACCTGCGGGTAGACAGTTTCCTCCGAGCGCACAGGTGCAACTGCGCGAGATGTTCTCATTTAAACGGGGCCTTCAAATCGACACCTAAATCAACAGCAAGACCTTTAGAGTACGGAGTATCAATTGTCGTTGGTTGCAAGCTTACCATTATGAACAAGCGTAATCTGTAAGATCCACCAGACCCATAGAAACAAATGTCCCTGCAAGATGCCCATTTGCGTCTCGAGTACAAAAGCAAGTAGGTAAAGTGGAGAAAAGCCAAACTTGCGCTTGAGTAGGAGGTTGAGCCCAGCAAAGGAGACAAATTCAACCACCGCATACATCATGAAATTTAGCTGCGTGTACTTGAACCTTTCAGGTGTCATTGAGCGCGTGTGCGGATAGTAGGCGGCCGTCGGGAGATGGTATAGGCACGTGAGATACACGCCGTACAACACCGGAATGGCGCACTCGACGTATTCCGCCATAATGACATACTCTGCGTGGAAGAGCGTCTGCAGCACGTCTCGTGCTTCTGTGACAGCAACACCATGATAACAAGGAGCGGCTGTTGTCGAACGAGCGCTAGCTCGAACAACTTCTTCAAAATTGGCTCGAGACAATGTTTTGCTGGAGATCGCAAGTAAGCGATCAGGTCCGTTTGGCAGGATATCCAAATTCCCAGGAGACGGAGCGATACGTCTGTGACTAGACCCCGTGGTAGTGCCGTCCAAAATCGGGTTGGTGAGTTGAGTGTTACCCGGGAATATGTGTCCTTGCTTATCTTGTTGCCGTGAAAAGGAACGGGTAGACAGAGTAGAACAAGCCTGGGCTTCCCCAGCGTTTCTTCGTTTTGCGTGGACAAGGTCGCTAATAAACCGCGCACTATCTAATGAGAGCGGAAGCTCAATCGGGGCGCGGACTCGGATCGACACTGGCAACGCATTCGGCTTGGTAGCGTACTGGAACGCCTCCCGGATCAGATCCATCAAGGCCTGAAGATAAGCAGACTTGGCAGCTTCATCTTTCCTCCAGGTTTGATTGGTGTCTGCATGGTAGTAAATCGAGCGCAGGGCTATCATGACGAAGAATGCGTCTGTAGCTAGCATGAGCGTGGACGTGAGAGGAGAAATAGCAGTCTGCATGCAAACTGCCACGTACACGACATTGCATACGTCGACCGAGAAAACTACAATCAGTCCCACACACTCCTCAAGGTGCGAAGACATCCTGGCGATCACTTGCTTGATGCAAAACTTGATGATCGGCAGGACGAAGATGAACGCTGACTGTTGCCGACCCGAAAGCTGATTAAACACAGCACTGAAAAGTGGGTAGGCGATCGCTAACACGGCTTGAGCGGCTACGACGAGCAGCTGGGAGAAAAGCTGATGCCGTAGTACAGGTGATCGCGCCAAAACCCCGGGCCCAATGCTGAGTACAAGAAGAATCATGTAGAACGTCACGAACGGCGGCACACAGAACACGTATCCGAATGGCACAGGAAACTTCCACAAGGCTGCAATGCCCATAGTTAAGGCAACGTAACCTGCACAGGATCCGACCGCAGTCACGATGATTCCAGTTGGCGATATGACTCCCGGCTCAAGAACTTCTATCACTTGAAACACTGCGCCAAACGAAATAGGCAGTGATGACACGAACAATCGAATCCAGAATGCATAGTTAGCTTTCCAGCCTGCTTCGGGGGGCTTCAACGGAATGCACTCCATCAAAATTGCTTGAACGAAAGCTGGAATCAAAGACACTGTGCACACGACAAATACGCGTGTCGGCGAAGTCCGTTCATAATAGTCTCTGAAGGACAAGAGTCGCTGGACCGAGTATCGCTCGCGATGACCGACCTGGAGGCTAGTCCAGTACGTTCCTGCATCATTAAAAAGCCTAGTAAATTCGTCGCAGATGCGAGCGAAAACATGCTGGCTTGCAGATTCTTGTGGGTGGACCTTAGACGTCGAGCCCATTTGCACTTACGTCTGTCTGCGAGAGCAGGGATGTTGTAGATTGAATTAATCGAAACTTCATTTGGCTTAAGGCAAACCCACGCATTCTTGGCACTGCTAAGTTGGTTTGTGAAACGATCGACGGCGGGATGAAAATAGAGGCTCTTGTCCGTCATCTGCTCGACATTTGCGAAAGAATGGAGTGCATTTATTCCCCACAGAGCATCACACTATTTTATTGGCCTGTGCTGTAACGTACGGTTTACTACTGGTTCGCAAGATACTTGATATCGTCCCTGTTGCCACACTCCTTTGTCTCGAAGACCACTACGAGTTGATAGACCCGGCCTCTGGCAGAAGCGGTAAAAGGGTACCATTGTGCGGGGGTGTTGTTGATTAGTCGCGTGTGACGCTGGCCGGGAACACAGACATCCGAGATATATTTACCAGTGAGGGCCTCGTCACAATCTTCTTGATAAGCATTCCAAAGCTTTTATCGTAAATTACAGGCACTTTTCACGGCTTCTCCTTCATTTGAATGGGGCTTCAAGATCAACTCCTGCAGACGGAAATTGGTGTACGGATTGTAGAGATCACGGGTTAGTACTCGAGTTCGCGCATTATCACGGGAATAAAGAACCTTACCATTGTGCACCAGAGTAATCTGCAAGATGCACAGAACCCAGACAAAAAGATAGCTCTGAAGGGTACGCACGTGCGTCTCGAACACGAATGCGAGCTGGTACAGCGGGAGAAAGCCAAATTTTCTTTTGAGTAGAACATTCAGAGCCACGAACAGTGTCAGCTCGATCAAAGCGTAAAGCATGAGGTTAGCTTCTGTGCTTGCAAACTTTTCGGGGGTCAGCGATCGAGTGTGTGGGTAGTAAGCCGCCGTTGGAAGATGGTACAGCGAGGCAAGATAGATGGCGTAGAGCACGGGGGTGATACACTCAATAAACTCGGCCATGACGATGTATTCGGAGTGGAATAGTGCTTGGAGAGCATCTTGAACGTTGTCTGAGGCTGCGTGATACCTCGAATCAACTGTAACAGTACTGAATGAATTTGGGTCTCTGGCGTGATGGAAGTGTTGGGGTATGAACACTTTACTCAGTCGGGTCAGAAGTAATGGCGACTTAAAATGCATACTGTCAGGTGATTGTAGAGCTGGAGCAATTCGTCGATCGTTGAGAATCCTGTGCAATAACGGCAACACTGGTGCTGCATCTTTAGCACTGCAGCAAGTAGTGTTATCTCTTCCGCATGTGAGATCCAGGTGACTATCCGCCGCAAATTCCACTTCTGCGTTCGTCTTTTCGTTGTCGCTAATCAGCTTTTTCATGTAAGCTGTGCTTTCGTCTGAAAGGGGCAGGGGGAACGGGGCGCGAATACGGATTGGAGACGGCAGTGCATCCGCAGCGCGTGCCAGTTGAACTGTGTGCCGTATTAACGCCATCAAGTTCTGCACGTAGTTAGATTTGGGTAGATTCGCTAGGTTTGCGGCCAACCGGGCTTGCGTGACTTGGGTTTGCTCGTAAATTGAGCGGAAAGCCAGTAATACAAAAAATGCGTCCATAGCAATCATGAGGGTGGTAGTAATTGGCGATACTGCCGTCTGCACGCAGATAGCCACGTAGAGAACGTTGCACACATCGACCGACAACACGACGGTAGGTCCAACATACTCGTGCATATTCGTCGACGCCTTGGCAATGAATTGCTTGATGCAAAACTTGATCATAGGTAGAACGAATACAAAAGCTGTTTGCTCATGACCAGAAAGCTGGTTGAAAATTGCACCAAATGTAGGATATGCTATCGCCAACATGCCTTGGGCAGCAATCACCAGCATCTGCGAGAAGATCTGGCGACGCAGTGTTAATGAATTCGCGAGTGCACGTGGACCGATGCTCAGCATAAAGAAAATCATGTAGAAACCTACAAATGGACCGACGGTCAGCACATACCCGAAAGGAATTGGGAACTTCCATAGTGCTGCGACCAACACTGTTAGCGCCACGTAACATGTGCAGGATCCGACGGCTGTGGCAACGATCCCTGTTGCAGAGATCACACCTGGCTCAATGACCTCCTTCACTTGGTAGACACCTCCGAAAGCTATGGGCAGCGATGACACGTACAACCGGATCCAAAATGTATAGTTGGCTTTCCATCCTGTGTCTGGGGCTTGCAGAGGAATGAGTTCAATTAAAATCGCGACGAGGAATGCTGGGAGCAATCCAGTCGCGCACACAACGAAAACTCGGGTTGGAGACGTGCGTACGTAGTAATCTCGGAACGAAAGCAACCGCTCGACAGAGTAGCGGCCCCGGTGTCCAACTTGAAGGCTTGTCCAATATGTCCCTGCAGCACGAGCTCCTCGCTCAAAGCGATTGACCATGAGACGAACACGATGCAGCTGTAGGAGCTCAGCGGACGAGACCTTCTGTCGGAGATCCATCACTCCTGGACGTGTCTGATGCTCGTTGTTTTTTTTGCTTTTTTAGCCCAAGCATTGTTTCTCGAGATGTAGGTTTATTCTTAGGGAACCAATTCTACCTTTTTGTCAGAACCGTTT
>JAHWLF010000162.1:0-19059 GCA_024679295.1 Phytophthora parvispora
GCGCGCAAGAGCGACGACACGGTGCTGCCGCCGGGCATCTACTCGGTGGAGGACCTCAAGGAGATCGGCGCGCGGAAGGGCTGGTGCCCCTACTTCCTGACCAGATACGTCGTGACTTTCGCGGACGTGGTGGTGTACAACTACCAGTACATGCTGGACCCCAAGGTGAGTCAGCTGGTGTCCAGGAGCTTCGAGAAGGAGAGCATCGTGGTGTTCGACGAGGCGCACAACATCGACAATGTGTGTATTGAGGCGCTGAGTGTCGACTTGGACCGACGCTCCCTGGACAGAGCGTCCAGGAACCTCACCACGCTGTCCAGTCAGGTGAACAAGCTCAAGCAGGCGGATAAGGCGCGGCTGGACGCAGAGTACCGCAGGCTGGTGGATGGACTGAGGTCGAGTAATACCGTAGTGGCACCGAGCTACACGGATCCGGCCACGAACCGCAACATTGACACAAGCACCGACATCATGATCGCGAACCCGGTGCTGCCCGATGATGTCTTGGATGAGGCTATCCCCGGTAATATTCGCCGCGCGGAGCACTTCGTGGCGTTCATGCGCCGACTTATTGAGTATCTGAGGCAGCGGATTCGAGTGCGTCAGGTGGAGTCCGAGACCCCGCAGGCGTTCCTGCACCACCTGCACCAGGCGATCAATATGGAGATCAAGCCCATGAAGTTTTGCTACACGCGGCTCAACTCGCTGCTGCGCACGCTGGAAGTGACCAACTTGGAGGAATACAATGCCCTGACGGATGTGGCGGACTTTGCAACACTCGTGGCCACCTACGCAGAAGGATTTATGCTGATTATTGAGCCGTTCGATAGCGCGTCAGGCGTGCACGACCCCGTGCTGCAGCTTTCGTGCCTGGACGCGTCGCTGGCGATCCGCCCCGTGTTCGAACGCTTTTCCAGCGTCATTATTACGTCCGGTACGCTGTCACCGATTGATTTATACCCTCGGCTGCTGAATTTCAACCCCGTGATCCGCGAGTCACTGCCCATGTCCGTGTATCGCTCGAGCATTTGTCCGCTGGTGATCACGCGCGGAAGCGACCAGATGCCTGTGAGCACCAAGTTCGATCTTCGTGATGATATGTCGGTTGTGCGCAACTACGGCACACTTTTGCTCGAGATGGCAGCCTGCACGCCGGACGGAATGGTGTGCTTCTTCCCGTCGTATCTCTACATGGAGAAAATCATCGGCCAGTGGGACTCGCTTGGTGTCCTGAAGCGTGTGCTAAGCAGCAAGCTGCTTTTCATCGAGACCAAGGACATTGTGGAGACAACTCTCGCTCTGGATAACTACAAGAAGGCCTGCGACTGTGGGCGAGGTGCCATCTTCTTCTCCGTCGCTCGTGGTAAGGTGGCAGAAGGAATCGATTTCGATCGCCACTACGGTCGTGCCGTGATTTTGTTCGGCATCCCGTTCCAGTACACGCTGTCCAACACGTTGCGCGCGCGACTCGAGTATCTGCGCTACACGCACCAGATCCGCGAGGGTGACTTCCTCACATTCGACGCGCTTCGTCAAGCCGCTCAGTGCGCCGGCCGAGTTCTCCGTAGCAAGACCGACTACGGTCTCGTTATCTTCGCCGACTCGCGGTACAACCGCGCTGACAAGCGCACCAAGCTGCCGCCGTGGATCACGCAGTTTCTCGTGGACTCGCACCTGAACCTGTCGGTGGATATGGCGGTGTTCATGGCCAAGAAGTATCTGTCCTTGATGGCTCAGCCCGTGGACGAGTCCACCAGCGTCAACTCCATTCTGCTGGACGCCGACGGGGTCGCCAAGTGGCTCGGCAAACACCCCAAGGAGGACGAGCCCATGCAGTAAACAATCAATCGGAAGCAGCAGTTGCTGATCACCAAGCGAAATCGAGTTCCGACCTCGCAGTTAAGATAAACATGAGACTAACGAAACAATGGCAACGATATCAACAGAGTAATGTTGTGTGGGTATAAAACTCTCCATTTCGGATTAACCGGCCGCCGATCACAAGGCAAAGGTGGCCTGCATCCCTACAGCAAGCTCAAGTCAGATGAAAAGACTGCGCTTAGTTGCGGGGGGCGTCCAGCACGATGCCCTCGAACTTGGTCTGGAACCAGTTGATGGCGTCGTCCTTGGTCAGGCGGTGCGGGTGGCCCACACGCGACTGCTGGACCTTGCGGCGAGCCACGCGGGCGCCCGGGCGCTTGAGCACCACGAAGAAGTCCATGCCGTAAATGCCCGTGGACGGGTCGTACTTGATGCCCAGGTCAATGTGCTCCTGGATGCCGAAGCCGAAGTTGCCCGTCTCCGAGAAGTTCTTGCGCAGCAGCTCGTACTCCTTGACCTTGAGGCCGCGGTCCAGGATCTCCTGGGCGAGCTCGCCACGGATGGTCACGTGGCACGAGATCTTTTCGTTACGACGGATGCCGAACGTGCGGACCGTGTAGCGGGCTGTCAAAAACCACCAGAACACCACAACCACGTCAGCATTTTCCACCCCGAATCCACCGTCACTTACTCGTTTCCAAAACGCGCACTCCCACTAGCGAGAGACCGACAAAAGTCTCTCCTAAAATCCCGCACTGGGTTTTCGACACTTTTTCGTCAAAAACGTCGAAAACGCCAGCGCTTGCAATCGCAGCGAGCACGCGCCTCTACCATCCGTTAAGACGGTCCAAAGGACTGGACACCAACCTCCGAGATCATTGATGTGTGCGTGCCGCTGGCGGTTCTGAGTGGAATCGGCCGCAAAGCCGCTTCGTGGTACTCAAGACGAGCGCGATCGGGGATGAACCAGGGTCTTTCGACCCCGACACCCGGAAAGGCCGTAGGATTTTAGACACGCCCCTCGGTGAAGAGCGGGCGGCCCGGGTAAGTAGCCCGTTAAGGCAGTTCTTTGCTTTTTAGCCGGTAAAAAGCTTACCCTTGGAGTACACGGGCTTCTGGCCGGTCAGCTGCTCCAGCACACGGGCGGCGCGGGTCAGCTTGTCGCCGGACTCGCCGACGCAGCAGTTGATCACCAGCTTGTCGACGTGGATCTCGCGCATGGCATTGTTGCTCTTGTCGCCGGCCTGAGAGACGAGTTTTCGACAGCGTTAGCGAGTGCATTTTCGACACGGGGGTCCTCTATTGCGGGTTTTCGACGCACCATCTTAGCTTGTTGTTTGGAGCTTTTGGAGAAGTACTGGCGGCTATCGGCGGCCTCGGCCGCGCATTGGAGGCACGGCTCCAGGCGGCCAACACCAACCAATGGAGGGACGGGACGCCGCAGTATGGGGTTCAGTATGCAGCTATCCTCCACAGAGGTTATTCCCATGCGACGCGACGGCTGGTGTGGACGCTGGTGTGGCGGAGGAGTCCCACTAAGTACGGCAACTATTGATAGTTGAAGTTGTCGCGCTTGTCCGTCACTGTCCAAGTGGAGCTGTCCAGCTCGTCTTAACTCGTCTCATTAACTACCGGCTGCTCATGGATCCTCGAGGGCCGGCGCTCCCGTCGGCAATGGCAGCTCGATGTCCAATTCTTGCGAGTCGGCGCGTGGCTCCTCTGGTCATTTCGCCCTCCTCCCCGTTGGCTGCCGTCTCAATCGATAGGACACTGACAGACTCGAGATTGAGGACCGCAACGACGTCCAGCCCCACCATCGCGGACCTGATGGGCCTGCCAGAAGAGAAGAAGCTTCAACACACGAGCAGCCACCTGCGCCTGCAGCTGCAGTGGTCCAGCGCCTACAAGATGCAGCTGCTGGTGGTGCGCAACGCCCTCATCTGCTGCGTCAGCGCCGTGGTCGCCAACGGCGCCTTTTACATCGGCAACGTCTTCGCATTCAAGTCGTCGGTGGACCAGTCGCTTCGGGAATTCGTGATGGCCACGCTCATCTGGATGGGGATCACGTATGCGGTCGTGCTGACCGTCGCCCACGTGCCTTCACTCATGACCCAGCGGTTCCTCGAGTGCCCCGAGGTGCGCCCCGGCTTTTGGTTCTGCTTCAAGAAGCTAATAAAGAAGTCGTGGGGCTCTTTAGCTGTCACTCTAGCAGGGATGTCCTCGGTAGGGTTGGTGGTGCAGGGCACGTCGTTGATGACGGACCATTTCCGCTACAGAGTGCACTATTACCTCGCTGCCGTGTGCAACCTCGCGTTCACCGCGGGGCTGATGCTAGCGGTGAGAAGAACGTACTATGAGGAAACATACCAAGGCCGTGACCGGCGCTGCGCATTGAATAGTCTGTCTGAGCCACGCTCTCCAGCGAATTCGACCTCTCGACAGAAACCAAAGCCTCATCGCGCGCCAAGGTATCAAACTCCGAATTTCTGGCGCGAAAGTCTGAACCAGCTACCCAATGCCATACTGATAATTCTGGCTGGTGCGTACGTCCACGCAGTGCTAGTGTTGTGGCAAGCAATTCAAAAGCAAATCTCAGTGACGGGTTTCACAGTCTTTGGCGTAATTTTGAAGCTCGCTCTTCAAGAAGCAGCTCGACATTATGTCCTCAAGAAGCGAATCCGAAGTACCCGCACCATGTGTGTTCTCGTCGGTGTGCCGACCGTTCTCATCGACACTCAATCACGGATTGTTCTGCTCGGCACCCAGAAGAACTCGTTTCTCATGGTCGGGACATTTGGTATGGCGATGGCTGAAATTGCTCTGCGCGCTACGAAGGCTGCATTCGTAGTGTGGACTACTCGCCGCCGCTCCAGAGCCTTGGAGGAGAAAATACAGGAGATCACAACCGCGCGCTCACGACGGAATACAATGTCGGGCGTATCCTCAAGCATGCCCACGGTTGCGTCCGTGAAGCTGGAGTACGAATTGTGGAGAAAGCAAATCCTGTCATACCACACCGCAGAATTGACCGCTGACATGTACGCCGAGTACATTGCGATCGGGTGCTCCCAGTCGATAGTGTTCTGGTGGTTCGGCCACCCTTTGTACCCGACGCTGCACCTAGAAGGCCGAGCTGCCATGTCGGAGATTGACTTGGCGAGGTGGAGATTTAACCAGGTGGCCATGCTGGGGTTCCAGTCGTTCGTGGAAGTGTTTGTGGACTACCTGTGTGTGGTCATGGAGATGGCGGCGGGCATCGAGTTCGACCGCATCGAAAGCCTTAGTACATTTCTCGGCGCTCTCTTTATGACGATGGCCGTCATCAACATCAACATCTCAAGCGGGCTATACCTTGGGTGAACGACGACAGCCTTGCTGCGCTCAGAGGTACTATATTGTCGGCCAGCTATTTTCGAGCGATGCAATACGTGCAACCAGTTTTCATCGTCCTAGACGCTCGCCTTGGTCTGCAATGTCTTCCCAGGCGCCGATTCTGGCGAGTCCTCGCGTGGCTCCTCTCGCTGATTCCTCGTTGACCTCTGTCTTGCTCACCCAGACGTTTCGAAGTGCCACAGCCTCTGACCCTACCATCTCGAGCCTCATGGGGCGACCACAACTGCACCACTACAGCAGTCAACTTCGCCATCGATTGCAGTGGGGAGTAGCCTACAAGATTCAAATGAGAGTGCTCCGCCACTCCCTCGCATGCGTAGTCGCTGCAATTTTCGTGAACGGATGTTTTTATGCTGGAAACATTTTCTCGTTCAAGCCTTCCACCAAGCAATCACCACAGGAGTTTATGATGGCGATGTTGATCTGGAAGACTCTATCGTACGCTGTCATGTTCGTGGCGCTCAACCTTTTTCCTTTGACGAACCAACGCTTCCTGAAGTTTCCTGACTACAAACCCAGCCTTTGGTTTTGTACGAAGCAACTTGTGAAAAAGGCTTGGCCTTACGTTGCTGCGTCACTGGGAGGTGCGACTTGCCTGGGTTTGCTTGTACAGCGCACGGCGCTGATGAAAGAGCTTTTTGTCTACAGACTCCACTTCTACCTAGGTGAAGTGTGCAACCTTATCTGCTCATCGGGAATTTCGCTTGCTGCTAAACAAATATACCACACCGAGACGTATCAGGGACGTGACCGACGTCTCGCCCTGAAGAATATTTCCAAGCCGAGAGTTCCTTCGAGGTCGCCACCTCGAATGCCACACCCACCTCAACAATACCATGCACCAACCTTCTGGAGCCAATTTATCGTGGGTTTGCCTCACGGCGTCTTCATAGCTCTGGCTGGAGGATACGTTCACGTCGTGTCTTCATACAAAATTCTGAACCAGGGCACAATCGTAATCGTGGCATTTACGATGATTGGAATTGTTATCAAATTGACACTGCAAGAAATTGTCAGGTTGTACATTGTCAAGAAAGGCATTCGTAGTATTCGAGCGATGTGCGTGCTTGTCGGCGTGCCGACAGTGCTGATTGATACTCAAGCGCGGATTGTTCTACTCGGCACACAGACAAGCTCTTTTCTAGTCAGTGGAACTATCGCCATGGCAGTAGCAGAGCTGTGCCTTCGAACTGCCAAAGCTGCGTTTGTTACTTGGACAATCCGTCGCCGTGCCAATGCTCTCGAAGTAAGTTTGCAACAGACATCCGCTGACAGCGTGGATAACCGGGAAGGACCGTCATCGATGTTGCCGGTTAACTTGGAGTTCGAGCTGTGGCGTCGACAGGTGCTGTCCTACCACACTGCAGAGATTATTGCCGACACCTTTGCGGAGTACATTGCAATCGGGTGTTCGCAGTCTATTATCTTTTGGTTTGTCGGTCATCCGTTGTATCCAGCACTCCAGTTTAGCACTGGCAATGAGAGTGAGGGTGCCATGTCCAGTCGGGATACTGCACGGTGGCGAATCAACCAGGCAGCGATGCTGACATTTCAGTTCGTCGCGGAAATCTTCGTCGACTACGTGTGCGTTGTCGTGGAGATGGCTGCTGGCATCGATTTCAATCCGGTGAAGAGCCTAAGCACGTTTCTCGGAGTGCTGTTCATGGCGATGGCTGTCATCAACATCGGCATTTCGAGCGCCGTCTATCTGTGCGTCCCCTGATAGCAACAAGTTTATTCTGTCACAGGTGCAAAGCTTTCATTTCAAGCGGGCTGTACCTCGGTTGAGCTCGAGAGTCCATGTAAACATAGTTGGTCCGCTATTTTCGATTGATGCAAACTTGCAACCAGTTTTTCATCATCGTGGACGCGCACCTCAGTCTAGAATGTCTTCCCAGGCACCGATCCTGGCGAGTCCTCGCGTGGCTCCTCTCACCGACTCCTCGTTGGCTTCTGCCTCACTCAACCAGACATTTCGAAGTATTGTTGCCACTGACCCGACCATCTCGGACCTCACAAAGCGACCACAACTACACCACTATAGTAGCCAACTTCGCCTTCGCTTGCAGTGGGAGCCAGCCTACAAGATCCAAATGTCAGTGTTCGCAAACTCCCTTGCGTGCGTGGTCGCTGCAGTTTTCGTGAACGGGTATTTCTACGCTGGAATCATTTTCTCGTTCAAGTCTTCCACCAAGCAATCACCTCAGGAGTTTATGATGGCGATGTTGGTCTGGACAGCGCTAACGTACGCTGTCATGCTGGTGGCTACCCACCTTTCCTCACTTAAGAACCAACGCTTCCTTCACCACCCTGGCTACAAGCCAGGTATTTGGTTCTGCACGAAGAAGCTCATGAAAAAGTCGTCGCCTTATTTTGCAGCGTCACTGGGAGGAGTGATTTGCTTGGGTTTAATTGTACAGCGTACGGCGCTGATGAAGGAGCTGTTTATCTACAGACTTCATTTTTACCTCGGCGACGCGTGCAACCTTATTTTCACAGCGGGTGTTACCCTCGCTGCCAGAAAAATATACTACACTGAGACGTATCAGGGACGTGATCGACGTCTCGCACTGAATAATATCTCCAAACCAAGAGATGAATCAAGATTGCCGCCTCGAACACGATACCCAGTTCCACATTATCACGCTCCGACCTTCTGGCGCGAATACCTCATGAATTTGCCTTACGCCGTCTTCATAGCCCTGGCTGGAGGGTACGTTCACCTGGTGTCTTCATACAAAATTCTGAACCGGGGCACAATCGTAATTGTGGCATTCACCGCGATCGGAATCGCTATCAAACTGACATTACAAGAAATTGCCAGGTTGTACATTATCAAGAATGGAGTCCATAGTATTCGCACCATGTGCATACTTGTCGGCGTGCCTACAGTGCTGATTGATACCCAGGCGCGGATTGTGCTTCTTGGCACACAGACAAACTCTTTTCTACTCAGCGGAACTGCCGTCATGGCAGTAGCTGAATTGTGCCTCCGAGCTGCCAAAGCTGCGTTTGTTGCCTGGACAATCCGTCGCCGTGCCGATGCTCTCGGAGTAAATCTGCAACTGACACCCTCCGACAACGTGGATACCCGGGAGGGACCGTCGTCGATATTTCCGCAAAATTTGGAGTTTGAGTTGTGGCGTCGACAAGTTCTGTCCTACCACACGGCTGAGATCATTGCCGATACGTACGCAGAGTACATTGCAAATCGGATGCTCACAGTCGATTATCTTCTGGTTTGTCGGTCATCCTTTGTACCCAGCACTCCAGCTCAGCACCTGTAGTGAGGGTGGAGGTGTTACTACGTCCGAACTGGACATCGCAAGGTGGCGAATCAACCAGGTAGCGATGCTGGCCTTTCAGTTTGTGATGGAAATCTTCGTCGACTACGTGTGTGTTGTCATGGAGATAGCGGCTGGCATCGACTTCACTCGCATCAAGGACCTGGGCGCGTTTCTCGGAGTGCTGTTCACGGCGATGGCTGTCATCAACATCGGCATTTCGAGCTCCGTCTATCTATGCGTCCCATAATGACAACAAATGCTGCGAAGGATGAAAATCTAACTGGCACTCACAAGTGAGACGAATTAGCCTTGGAAACGGCCGACGAACGACCAGATCACCTCGCCACACTCGCTATTTCGAGTTTTTAACGCGTCGAACGTAAAATAATCTTAGCGCATGCTGGAACGTTGTGCTGCACTCGAGGTCCACCATGACATCCCGCGCGTCGATTCTTGCGAGCTCTCGGGTGGTTCCTCTGGCGGCCTCGTCCTCCTTCAATTCAGACCAAACCATCAGAGACGCCGAAGTCTCCAAGACGAACATCGACCTAATTCCAAGACAGGAAGACAAGCGAATTCGCCACTACAGCAATCAGCTACGACTCCATTTACAATGGGGGCCAGCAGCCAGGATGCAAGTTTTGGTGGTTCGAAATGCGCTGGCCTGCGTTGCCACTGCAGTGCTGGTGAATGGATGCTTCTACTCGGGAAATGTTTTCTCGTTCAAGTCTTCCGCTGAGCAGTCACGACCAGAGTTCCTCATGGCGTTGCTGATGTGGACAGCATTAATTCACGGTGCTAAAATGACAGTCGCTTTCGTCCCGATCCTGCTAAACCAGCGATTTCTCGAGTCGCCGGACACCAAACCCAGTCTCTGGTTTTGCGCAAGAAAACTCGTGGTCAACACGAGCCCATATTTCGCTGTGTCAATGACTGGTATGATCGGCGTGGGCCTCCTCATCCAAAATACATCACTAATGCACAAACACTTCAGCTACAAACTACACTTCTATCTCGGTGACTTGTGCAACCATGTAGTCACTGCAGGTATTTCTTTCGCGGTGAGAAACATCTACTACGAAGAAACTTGCCAAGGTCGAGATCGACGAAATGCAATGAGCCAAATGTCCGGGCGAAGGCTTCCAGCCAATCCTCAAAACCGACCTCGACCACCAACTCGAAAAGGTCACCGATCACTAAAGTATCGCGCTTCGGGCTTCTGGAAAGAGTTTGTTACAAAGTCTCCTAGTGTTATCTTGATCGCTCTGGCTGGGGGTTTCGTTCACATTGTGGCATGGTATAGAATCTTGGATCAAGGCACGATGGTAATCATGGGATTCACGGTGTTTGGTATTGTCGTCAAGCTTGGACTCCAGGAAGCGGCACGGCACTACATCATCAAAAATCGGATTCGAAGTATCCACACCATGTGCATCCTCGTTGGCGTTCCGACTGTTCTGATTGATACCCAGGCACGAATCGTGCTGTTGGGTACGCAAACGAATACATTCCTTGTGTCGGGTACATTTGCTATGGTGGTAGCGGAGATTTGCATTGGACTCCAGGAAGCGGCACGGCACTACATCATCAAAAATCGGATTCGAAGTATCCACACCATGTGCATCCTCGTTGGCGTTCCGACTGTTCTGATTGATACCCAGGCACGAATCGTGCTGTTGGGTACGCAAACGAATACATTCCTTGTGTCGGGTACATTTGCTATGGTGGTAGCGGAGATTTGCCTGCGCGTTGGCAAAGCAGCATACGTTACTCGAAATATCCGACGCCGCGAAGCTGCGCTGGAGTTAAACCTTATGGAATTGTCGAGTAAAAAAACAAGTTCTGGATGTACTGAGTCCTCAATGTTGTCGCTAAAGATGGAGTTCGAGTTGTGGAGGAAGCAAGTGCTGTCCTACCACACAGCAGAGGTGACGGCTGACATGTATGCCGAGTACATTGCGATCGGCTGTTCTCAATCGTTGATTTTCTGGTTTGTTGGCCACCCGTTCTACCCTGCACTGCAGCTAGAAGCAGGAAGTGGTTTATCGGAGGTCGATGCATCACGATGGCGGTTCAATCAAGTGGCGATGCTGGGATTCCAGTTCGTGGTGGAGATCTTTGTGGACTACGTGTGTGTGGTGCTGGAGATGGCAGCCGGTATAAACTTCGATCGCATCGAAAGCCTCAGTACGTTTCTTGGGATGTTGTTCATGGTTATGGCGGCCGTGAACATCAACATCTCGAGCGCTGTTTACCTGAGCTGACTATACACGGATGCTACCCCCATTGATTCACCGATCAATTTCGTGTGCTTAGCTAAGATCAGTTCTAAATCGAATCCAATGCGTCATTATCGTACGAGTTGCACAGTCAATCTATCGATATCGTCGTACGAGGACCATACAGCATCGAGCACTCGATGAGCGAACTTGGCGCGTTTCGTCTAAAAGCAGTCCGGGATTTCGTGCTCTCAACTCTATTGTTGCACTCAACTTATGGGATGTGCAGAGCATTGGGGGGATTTTTTAACGCGGTCTCCTTCGTCAACTTTTCCTCCCTTCACATGCTAGCAAGTTCTCGCGCTGCACCCCGGGTTGCGAGCTTCCCTGTCATCTCGGTGAACCACTTTCGAGAAGCTGTCACACGCGTGGGGGATGAAGTCTACTCAAGCCAGCAGCTGCTTCAGGTGCACGGAGCTAGTGCCGCCAAAATCCAACTCCTGGTAGTTCGCAATGCTCTCGCATGCGTGGTGTGCGCCGTGGCAACCAACGGTTGTTTCTATACCGGGAACATTTTCTCGCTCAAACCTTCGACCAAGCAATCGCGCTCCGAATTTTTGATGGCCACGTTGCTCTGGAGTGCCATGTCATTCAGTGCTATTATGCTGATCGCCCACTTGCCTTCATTACTGACTCAGCGTTTCCTCAAATTTCCCGACAATCATCCTGGAATCTGGTTTTGCGCGAAAAAACTCATGAAAGGCTCGAGCCCATACTTCGCTGCTACTCTCGGAAGTATGGTGTGTCTCGGTCTACTAGTGCAGCACACCCCGGTCCTTATGAGAGACCTCTTCCAGTTCAAGCTGCACTTTTATATCGGCGATTTCTGTAATTTGGTTTTTACAGCTGGCATCACTCTAACTGTACGGCGAATCTACTACAGGGAGACTCAGCAAGGTCGTGACCGGAGTCTTACGCTGAGAGTCCAGATAGTATCCCATTCGTCTCCTCAAGCGATGGCTCGAATGAAGAAATTCCGCCCACCGAGCTTTTGGCGCGAATACCGTAAGAAACTACCTGACGCAGTTCTTGTTGCTTTGGCTGGAGGATACGTGCATGCTGTTTCATCGTTCCGAATTTTGGATCAGGGAGAAATGGCTATTGCGTTGTTCGCATTATCCGGCGTGATACTTAAACTTGCTATCCAAGAAAGCGCAAAACGGTACATCATCAAGAAAGGAGTTCGCAGTATCCACACCATGTGTGTACTCGTCGGGGTGCCTACTGTGTTGATCAATACACAGACGCGAATCGTTCTTTTGGGCACTCAAACTAACGCACTGTTGGTCACTAGTACGTTCGGCATGGCGTTAGCTGAGGTGTGTCTGCGCGCTGGAAAGGCGGTGTATATCGTGTGGAGGATTCGCCGTCGCGCTAGAGCTGATGGACAGCTGTACCAACAGTTTACTCCCATGTCTATGACCTCAAAAAGTCGCAAGAGCAGCAGTGTGTCCCCCTCCGTCACTCCACCAATTGTAAAGCTGGCGTTCGAAACGTGGCGGCGACAGGTTTTATCCTACCACACTGCTGAGTTAACTGCCGATATGTACGCTGAGTACATTGCAATCGGGTGCTCCCAGTCGATTATGTTTTGGTACGCCAGCCACCCGTTCTACCCGGCATTGAGACTCAAAGCCGGCGGTAACCTGTCTGAGCTGGGGATTGCGAGATGGAGGATCAACCAGATTGCAATGTTGGCATTCCAGTTCGTCGTGGTCGTCATCGTGGACTACATTTGTGTCGTGATGGAGATGGCGATTGGAATTGAGTTCAATCGTGTAAAAGGTCTCAGTGCGTTTCTTGGGGTACTGTTCATGGCCATGGCTGTCCTCACCATCAACATCTCGGCTACCATCTACCTGTCCTGACCTACTGTAATACTTCAAGTACTTCCAAGTGTCATAATAAACGTAACTTGCCTAGTATATTTCGGACAAGTTCCATAGACTTCGTAGGGCAAGCAAGACCTTCGATTAAAGCTTGATCTTGATGAGCGTGTACAGGTGGGTTTTTCGACCCGTTTAAAAATCTAGAATGACCCTATCAACGGTGAGGTGTCTTCTTTCTTTGCTAACAGGTTTTTTTTTACTTTGTTTATTTTCAATATGACTTATTAGGCTTCATGTTCAGGCACCCAGGAACTGAAAAACAATGCGACATTGACGTAACTGTAATTGTTCTACATGGATCAATTTAATACAGACAGCAGATCTCGATGCTGCCCTAGTAGAGTGCAAAGAACCACATGTGCTGCTGAAATTTAATTCGCTCAAAAAGTATGATAGGATAATTTACCGTAAAAAAATAAAAGTGGCCTGTTGAGTTAGCCTAAATAAGCCATTTTGAACCCAGCCGCTGCCAGCTTCTTTCACTTCTCGTAAAGATGATGAACGCCGACGCTGAGCTCGAAGACATCTTGCAGAGAAACGGAGAAGGACACCTCTCCGAGCAGATCCTGCATCTTGGTCATCCGCCCGTGGTGTTCGGCTGGCAGCAAGTGGAGACATTCGTGCTAGCTATTGAGAGCGCTCGAGCTGAAGCCACAACATCAGGTGGGGAGCCACTGCCACTAGACCCTCTTCAGCTGCCAACTGTGGTGACAGTGCAAAATTTCAAGGAAGCCGTGCTCAACTATCTCAAGCCCCACGAAACTAGCAGTCGCCTGGGCATTTCGTGTTTGGTGTGTTCGTTGCCAGAGACGGTAACGGTGGGGTACAAGCTTCGAGCTCTCGACGAAGACCCCTGGATTCGGCGTGTGCTTGCTGTTGGAGAACCGAAGATACTTCCGATTGCACGCGTGTACATGCCCCGTGGTCTTCGCTCGAGGGCTCTCGACCAAGTGACGCCCTATGGGCGGAGCGATTTGTGGGCTCGAAGGAACCTGATGCAGTAAAATGCCGGAGATAACAGTAAGGTGTCAACGACAATTAAACGCAAACGCTGTTGGTCTTACTTACTACCAAAGCTTACGACAAGAAAAGAGGGAAAAGCAGGTAAAATCCAGCCCACAAATAGTAAACACTCCGAGTTCACTGCGAGGTAAGCGGCAAAGCAAGAATCAACTCATTAATTGGCTCGCACAACAAATATAATCAGCGCAAAGTGCGCGAGGAGATGCGGAGACGAGTTCTGTAGCTGCAATGAACATTACAGCCACCACGTTCGAGTCATTCCAGACGGCAGCGCTCGATAAACCCTGTCGCCTTCAAGTTGAAGTGCAGATGGCTACAGTGTATCTTTTGACATCGAGATCCTCCTCAATCTTGTGTTTAGTCGATGCCACGGACATCGGATCCCATGCGTTGTGCAGTGGTGGTGACTGGTGCCTCGAGAGGCTTCGGACGCTGTTTGGCGCTCGATTTCGCTCGGGAACTCGCCGCGAGCGACGTGGACCTGGTAACATGAAACTACAGCACCATTACCACTGGGTTTGCAGTCGTTTCAAGCCTGACAACATGGTGCTCTTATGTATGGGAAGTTCCTCTGGGCTCGAGACAGAAACGGTCTGAGCGAGACCTCGCGGCAGGTTCACGAGGCTCGACGCTCTCTGCAGCAGAGTGGAAACCTCCGCGTGTTCACGGAGACGGTGGACCTCAGCTCTAGTGCCAACTACACGGCGAAAGTCGACGCGTTGTTGGCTCAGTTGACGTCGGTGGAGCGTTACCACCGCGTCTTCCTCGTGCACAATGCGGGGGCCCTCGGGGCCTTGGGCTTCGCGCAGGAGAGTCCGTCTCCGAGTGCCATGGCGCGGCATTTCGAGCTCAACGTGATGTCGGTCATGTGGCTCAACAAGCGCTTCCTCGACGTCTTCGGCGCTTCTCGCCGTGAGGTTAGCGCCGCCGTCCCCACCTCCGCCACATGGACGTCTTCGCTGAGTCAGACGGCGGCGGCGGATGGCCTGACCACTGCGCTGGTCATCGTGAACGTGTCCTCGCGATCGGCGATCGCCCCTTATCCGACCTTGAGCCAGTACTGCACGGCCAAAGCTGCTCGCGAGATGCACTTCCGCGTGCTGGCGCTGGAGCAGAGCGGCTGTCGCTGTGACTGCAACAGCAACTGCAACAAGGTGGCGGTGCTGTCGTACTCGCCCGGGGCCATGGACACCGACATGCAGAAGACGATGCGGGAGTCGCCGCTCATGGCCCCGCAGCTGGCCAAGTGGTTCGAGGAGATGAAGGAGCAGGGCACGCTGGTGCCCACCGCGCAGTCGTCTCGCCGCGCGGTCGTGGCCGCCATCAGCGGGGAGTTCGAGTCGGGCAAGTACGTCACGTTCGACGAGCTCAGCTTCGTCGACGAGCCTTGATAGAGGTGGTCGTCATGGACTACTGGTTGTGTCGTCGTTGTTCAGAGTTCAGGCAAGAGCTCAGGCTAATACGCTGTTGTCATCTTGGTACCCTGATAATTTTGCGAGATTGAGGTGGTCGAGCAATTCACAAATGTTGTTTTCGCGGTGTGCAGACGAGCGCACTTGGTGATGTTCGCCGGGGTATCGGGCGCTGCTTTACGGACTTCAGAGCTACAACATTTTCGTGCTTCATGATGAAGGACATGCGTTTCTACGAGTTGTCTTTGGCGAATGACGGCAGTCTAGGCAGATAAGCCTGCAATTCACATATCAAACACCATAAAGATCGAGTTTCGCACCCGCTTCAAAGTCATCTACGCAGATACTTGCATGAAGCGGAATTTTATTTTCCTTTTAAAAAAATCGCAGGAAGATGCAGTGCCACCGAACAAGCTATGGTAACGGGAAGTACGCGTATGTGGGGCTTGGAAGGCTTTCAAGTGCTATCTTGGATATCTTGGTCTCTAAGCGCGGCGTTGGCTCAATACACATTGATATCTGGCCGTCGTTATCACTTCCGGGGTGAACAGCATGGCCGTCTTGCAGTGGATGTGTCCTCGGGTCGTAGATCCGATACAAACACAACGTGAACACGTTGACGACCATGAAGAAAACGTTGAGGGACATGATGAACCAGTTCGTGACCAGGGACCCGTACGTGAACCAGCAGATGTTGCTTGCCAAGCCTGCAATTACCATGTGCACGTTCACGAAGACGGCCGACTTATGCTTGAGTACTTGAAACAACTTCTCCATAGGAGCTCCGTACAGACAAAAGCCGCCACAGTCTGCGATCAGGCCCATGATGGTGTTCACACTGGCGGTGCTCTGCCCGGTGTACCCGAGACTCCCGACGAAGGCGTAAATTGTCACGATAATGACAATCATGGAAACCGCAGCTAGCACACGGAGAACGTATCGCTTCTCGGTTGAATAATACAAGTAGACGGACAGGTACACAATGGCGCAGCATTCTCCGTACAGGAAGCACGATAGCAGCGGGAAGTAGTTCTCCGTCAAATAGCCATACAACATCCTGGAAAACAGATATAAAAATGTGAGATGGTTTCCCTTTTTCCACTTGTGAAGCAACTGACTTACCAAATGTGTGAGCTACCTAGAAGTGCGGTGAGAGGGACAACTGAGGCAACTCCGACGTGCTTCTGCTTGTAAATGCGGTGCATCAAGAGCGACGGACTTGACGCCATACCGATTGTGGCGATTCCTGCGAGAGCCTTGAAGATGAGGATTGTGGTATCCGACATGGTGGAAAAGTGGATGAGCTTCTGAAAGTTGAGGCGTTCACCGTAAAATGAAGAATGGAGATAGAAACCAGCATCCTTTTTTGCTGCGCTGGGGGAGGGCGATTGACGGCGGCAGTCTCGATTCCCCGGGTGTTAACTTTTTTTCCGGGTGTCGCATCGAATTTGCACTACCAGAGTAATAAACACACTTGTCCTTGTTGGATAATCCTCGAACGCCTTCCAAACATTTTGTTCACGATTCAATGGAATGACCAGATGCATCCTAACAAAATGATTTCGATCGCGGCACCCAACAGCCTAACCTGGCTAGCGTGGTAGAGTGCACATGACGACCATTTTATTGATACACACGAAACTCGACGAACTCGGGCAGCCAAGAACAAGTAATGAGAGAGCTCAAGCACGCAAGACTGAAGCAATCAACTCCACGTGTACTCAATCGAAATGCAACAACAACCAAGGAAGACGCTACTAAATGAAAAACACGTAGTGCTTATTAGACGAAGCAAACAAAAAACCTAGCGCTCGGTTTCTCAAACGTCAGACGTTCGGTCGACTGGCATATTGTGGCCGCCGTCCACACGCCTGGTGTCCGCAGCAACTCCGCTCTACAGGTCGACTTCGTTGTTGCGGTGGTGGACCTCGTGCTGCACCACGGTGTGGGTGCGCTGCATGTGGCCGCCCTGCGGCTGCAGGCCACGGAGCCGGTTGTTGGGGTTGTAGTTGGCAGGGGTCTCCTGCGCGTACTGGCGGGGGGGCTGCATCCTCGGGGTGGAGTCGTCGCCCAGCACAGCCAGTGAGTTGCCGCGGGCCTGGTTGCCGTTGTTGTAGTACTGCGGCTCGCCGCCCAGGGCGAAGAAGGCCTCGGAGCCCTCGCGGGCGTTGGTGGTCTGCACGGTCACGGTCTTGTCGTCCGCGCCGCCGTCGCGCTTGAGCTTCCACGTGCGGTAGAAGATGTAGACCTGGCGGATCATGAGGCACACCAGCACCAGCACCTGCAGGCCGACGATGGCGAAGGCCACGCCCTCGCGCAGGTCGTCCGGAATGCTCTCGGTGAAACTCGTGGCGCTCGACAGCAGGAAGAAGCTCAGGAACAGCGCCGAGATCTTGATGATGATGACGAAGCTCGACGTCTTCTGCACGAAGGCCGTGGGGTACGGCTGCTTGATCTCCAGGTACAGCAGGAACGCGATGTGGAACGCGATGAGCACGACAATCTGCCACAGACCCTGGATCCAGACCATGCCCGTCGTCATACCCGTCAGCAGAGCCAACAGCAGCTTGGGCGCGAAGAAGAAGCGGCCCTCGAAGCTGTGCTCGTCGTACAGCGGACCGTAGCGCGCGTGGAACTTCTTGTCGAAGTGGTCCTTCGTGCCCAGATCGCGCAGCTCGTCCTCGTTGTTCTTGATAACCAGCACACCGTACAGGATCGTACCGAAGGCCAAGCACAGCAGTGTAATGATGGCCAGGAAGAAGCTCACACCCACCGTGTTGTGGTCGATGCAGTAGCAGATCTCGTACATGCCCGTGGCGCCAACAACGTACTCGGACAGGATCAGAATCATCATGAGCACACCGATGGCCTTGTCCAGCCACTTCTGGCTGAACGTCGGGAAGTCCTCCACGATGAAGTAGCACACGCCCATGGCAATAGCATAGACTCCGAACAGACAGCCAACCATACAGGCGATACCAGCCACAGCCAGGTAGAAGAGCATGTCAGCACGAACACCGATGAGCGCCGCGTATTTCTCCATGCCCTGTACGCCCGTCGTCGACGAAGAGGATCCCGAGCCGGAGGCGGAGCTGCCGCTTGCGCTGCTGCCAGTCGTAAGACGACGCGAGGTCGAGTTGGAGCTGTCGTCGTCGTCTGACGACGAGTTGACCTTACCAAATGACAAGAACGTGAAGGCCGCAGGCGCCATCTTCTTGCCCATATTCTCCATAAAGCGTGGACGCGCGTCCACGTTCATCTGGTTCAGCATGATGGAGAACTGGCAAATGTCCACCGCAGCCATGGTGATGCCCACACTGGCCGCCGCCGACACACCCGAAGCCACGCCGGCGGAGGTACCGCCGACAACGCCACTGGCCACCGACATGACACCACCGGCAACAACCGACACTGTAGCAGCACTGCTTCCGATCGTCGTCGAGGCGATACCGGCCTTGTCCACCGTCGTCTTCTTCGTGCCGTCCGACCAGTGGTCCGAGTCCTCGAGACCCTTGTTCACCGGCACCGAGTACTCCGAGTTGGACGTCGTCGACGTGCCGGCCGAACTGGCCGACGACGTGGTGCTCGTCACGCCGGCGCACTGGCAGGAGCTGAACGAGCTGTCGCTCTGGTATTCGCACTCGGTGGTGGCAGCAAAGGTCAGGTTCGAGAACGGCTGCTGCACCGCGTCGGCCACGGCCTCCGCCGCCTGCGTGCCGGCGTAGCCCATGAGCGTGATCAAGTCCAGACCCGCATACACCTCCGAGTTGATGCCGTCCTCGGACGAGTAGTCCCACGTGCCGTTGTTGCAGGCCGGGAAGCGGCACACCGACATGCACGTGGCCAGGTCCGAGATCTCCGTGCCCGACGACGTGCCCGAGTAGATCAGACACTCGGTGGACGCCGCCGCCGATGCCACGTCCAGCTCCGTGCCGTCGCACGTGAGCCCCATCTT
>JAHWLF010000163.1:0-19393 GCA_024679295.1 Phytophthora parvispora
CGCCTGCAGCGCATGAGGGACGTGCTGGCCCACCCGACGCTGCTGGAGGCCAGTCGCCAGGAACACGACGAACTCGACGATGCCGACACCGACGCCAGCGCCAGCGTCCAAGCCGCCGAGGAAGGAGACGAGCAGAGGGGGGCGGCCAAGTGCTGAGCTGCAGCTCCTTCTTGGCCCTCCCCGAGTGATTTATTGCGCGCAGCCCGGCAGTTCTGTAGTTCTCGACCACGAGGTGTCCTATCCTCAATGCAACATGTATGTCTGTGCGCTCAACTGCCGAGTCTATTATGCACATGCATGCAAGCCAAATGCATGCAAGCCAAGATGTCCATGCTTTCTCGTTGCTTTGAATTAGTTGGTCGCGTGTCGGCATCATGTTGAATCGGGCGTCCGCGGCATTTCGTGGTTTGTCCTCGTTGCGTTGTATTCCGGTTGCCTATACGTCCATCGTGCATCAACTTTAGTTGGCCCCTTAGTACACTACTATAGCTCGCTATTCTCGGCGGCTGCTTCAACACTGTCAAGTTCCTGCGTCCGCTTGGGCATTTTCCCTCGCCCGTCGCGGCTGTGCGGAATGACCAGCGCTCGGAGCATTGCCGTCGCCCCTCACCCACCAGCCCAAGTAGCCCCAGACGCGCCTCGACGGAGCAGCGTGTTCAAAACCATTCGAGTTGTCGCGGTCTCTCCCCGAATTTCGGACGCGCGAGCACGGCGCCAACATGGAAACAGCGTGCTAAGCACCCCTGTGGAGACTGCAGTGATCACCCCCCACCCTTTAGATCTCAGCGGAGAGTTTCGACCACGCAAGAGCCGAACTTTGCAGAGCGTTGACGAAACCAGTGAAGGACTTCCCTCGAAACGAGACGCGTTGTTTGGCTTTCCGATTCCGCTAACGCCTCGACAGCCGAGTCATCTCGCAGAATCGATGAGTGCGTTTGGGTATTCTTTGGCCCCGCTTTACGATATCTGGGAGCGACTTCAAGTGAGTCATTGTGGTCAATACTCCGTTGAACGGATGCTAGCCTTGGATGAATACTGCCAGCGAACGTCGTTTAGACGCGTGCTGGCGGTGTGTGCGCTCATGCCGATAATTCCGCTGCTACTGATCGTGTTGATGGAGCTGGCACCGTTGAGGCCGGTTGGCGATGGGGCGAGTGCGAACTACGCGTTCTGGTGTCGACACGCCCTGACGCTCTGGCTCTCCGCGCTTTGTGTTGAAGGGCAGGCAAAATCGTGGATCCCTGAACTCCCGCTAACCACGAAACAAGCTCTAGTCATTGCTTCAGGATCCGCGGTCATAACGGCAGGACTGGAGCTACTCACCGCGGAGCTATGGGTCTTTCCTCTTCCGTTTCTAGCCGTACTCGGGGCTCCAGTATTTTGGCTGAGCTGGGCCGTCATGGCTCGTGTTGTGCTAGGACCACACCCTCTTCTCGGGATTCAAGACGCAAACTTCCGAGTATGGCGGTATGTGCAGATCACTGCAGTTCAGAGCTCTCTCTTGGCGATTTATCCAGCGTATCAAATTATTTTCGAGGTGGTGGACAGGTTCGTGGAGATGCTAATAGTGTCCATGCTACCAGTTATCAATGTTGTGTTGAAAAACACCTTGGTTGCTTGCGGGTCCCACCTTGAAGACAACCTCCCGGAAATGGTTGTCCTCACTGTGGACGGATTCAGCGCACTGTACTCGGTAATTTGCATGCGAGGAACGAATTCGATGAAAATGGTGCTGGCAACGGTCTTTATCAACGTTGTGGTCATGATACTTTCTCTCCACGGAATGAATCGGCGCTCTCGAGCAGCAAGGGAATCGCGCTCGTATTATCTCATGCAGCTTCTGCAACGGCAATCAATGCGAACCCCATCCTTTTTGTCGTCGTCTTCGGCTGGGGGCAGTCCCGAGTTGCTAAGCACGTTGGTGCTGACGACAGTTAAAATGCTGCGAACACCCGGTCAATTAGATCCGACTGAACTGCGTCAGATTCGGCTGCTCTCCGGTAAACAGCACAACCTATCGAGCGCCAACGCATCTTTGCTACAATCTCTAGCTGCTCGATGTGTTTACCACAACGAGCGCAAGTTTTCTGAAGTCATTTCGATGACTAAAATCAAGTCGCGATAT
Source organism: Phytophthora parvispora (assembly GCA_024679295.1). NCBI lineage: Eukaryota > Oomycota > Peronosporomycetes > Peronosporales > Peronosporaceae > Phytophthora > Phytophthora parvispora. The sequence continues at coordinate 2,126 of JAHWLF010000163.1, forward strand.
GCATCGGCAACTATCGAAGGTCGCGATCTCAGTGCTTCTCACTTTACAGCTCCGACAGGACCAAAATCCAGACTCGCTCAACGGCTACGGGCAGCCTTGCAACAACTTCCAGAAGCTGGCCGAAAACTTCGAAGTGGAATCGATAGCGGATTGACAAGTTTCCCCAGCTCTCGCAGCGCTAGTCGCGAGAAAACTAGCAAAGAAAGTGACACGAACGCAGGAACGGACAGTTTCCCTCGTTTGACTTCCCTCCATCGGGTAGCTAAAGCAGTGAAAGCATCATCGCATTGGCTGTCAGAACGAACATCGTCTCCGAAGGCGTCGCGCCCTGTTCGCATGCCAATCGTGGATCTTGACACCTCTGCCAAGCTGCGCACACTTTTGATGCCGGGAAGTCCTGTCATCAGTGACGTATTGATCGAGACGAGGAAGAAAAACACGAGAGCCGTGAAGCAAGCACTGCAGTTATTGTTCAACAACGAATATCTCGGACTGACTGCGTACACGCTGTTCATCATCCCGATGCTGTATGTTGTGTACATGCCCATTCTCCAAGCCCTGGGCAACGAGGTGTACTACCCGACCCATTTCGTCTTGCTGGAGGATTCCAATCAGTTTCTCGATCGCATGACTGTAATCGCCATTCTCGCATTTCTGCAGCTTGCGGTGCTCATTGTTCTACATGTCTTCGTCGCGACACGTTTTGCCGTCTCAACCATTTATCAGATCGCGTTCGTGTTGGAAACACACTTCACTCTGGTGACAGGCAGACTGCTAGTCTCCTTCATTTTTGCAGTTCAGTCGACGCTGATGCACTACGGTAGGGTTTACGATGATCTTTTCAAAACTCAAAATCGATATCTAATGGAAGGTTTTCACTGTTCAGGTGCCGACTTCTCATTCCGCTTTCCCTGGATCCACCAATTTCATCCCGCCGACAGCTAAGATGTATTATGCACGAGTATTTTAGCATGTAGTCTGCAGACCCATGTTCATGTATTTATGACCTGATTGTGAAGAATAGCACCGAGAGAAAAAAAATAGTTTCATGGAAGCCAATCTCCCTTCCCTCACCTTGGCCACAGTAACCACAGGAGCAACGCCCTCATCCCTGCTGATAACAACGAGGAAGTCGAAACGATAAATCTCCGCCTGCCCTATTCTAAGCCAATGAGTCGAATGAATAAGTCGTGGGGCAGCACCGACTTTGCGTTTAGCGGGCGATGGACGACAACCGAGATGTTGTCGTACCTCTGCAGTCTCCCAGCACTCGCCCCACTCCACTACGTGGGGGTGCGAGTAGAACGAGTATTCGAGGGGTGGCGGTAGCTCCCCATTTGGGGGCCACCCCAAAACGAGGGAGCAGCGTATTACACAACGTACACGGGCGAGCGTTGCCGTCGATCAGCGCCACTCCTTCTCCTCCGGGCAATTCTCTTTTGGCTGTGCCTGACGGGAAAATAATAGCCCCAAGTGGATCCGGTTCAAGGGTATCTCTTCGACGCAGCAGCAGTTTTTCCCAAACAATTCGAGAGCTCTCGACGGACCATTTGCGGACACTTGACAGCATTGACATTTTGCCTCAGAACAGTGATAGATCACAGAATGAGTTGTCAAGCCCTCGTGGATCACCCAGAGCTGGTTCGAAGGTATTACCACGTCGACGAAGCTACGTGCTCTACAATGATCATGACAAAACTTCACGGCGATCCGATCCACACGGATCCCTGCTGCGCCAAAGCAGTCTGCTCAAAAACCTTCGAGAGGTGGCTACAGTCGTTCCCAAGCTACCAGGAACCGCTGAAGGCTCACCAGAAAAGAAACCCCCCACGGATTCCATTCAACCCGTTCAGAATTCAATCAAAAGACTGTCGGCAGAAAAACGTGAGGCATTTATCATTGTTCCATCGGAGACAGAGCAGACTCGACACCACGCTGTTGCAGGAACTAATTTTTGGGGGCTTTCTGTGCCTCCGCTCTATGATCTTTGGGAGAGTCTTCAAGTCAGTCATTGCGGACAGTACTCGGTCGAACGGATGTTGGCACTCGACGAGTACTGTCAACGAGTTTCAATAGTACGGGTACTGGTCGTTTGTTTATTATTCCCATTGGGGCCGCTATTGGTGGTGATTCTCACGGAGTGCATGCCACTCCAACCCGTGGAGAAAGGGCCCCTAACAAACTACGTTTTCTGGATACGGCACACGATCATGGGGACAATCCTCGTGTTTTGCGCGATGGTTCAAGCTAAAGTTTGGATCCCAGACATGGTCTTGTCGACGAAGCAAGTGCTAGTGGTGGCGGTTAGCACATCGGTCGTCTACTCAGCGAGCAACGTGCTTATCGCAGACTGGTGGGTGTTCCCGATCCCGTTTCTTGTCGTTGCTGGAGCCCCGTTGATGTTTTGTATTTGGGCCGTCGCTAGTCGCATTGTGCTGGGACCTCACCCACTGGAAGGAGTACAAGACGGACAATTCCGAGGACGTCGAGTATTGCTACTGACTGCCGTGCATGCCTCACTCCTAGGCATTTATCCAGCGTACCAAGCTCTGTTTCTCGAGGTGGATGGAATTTTGGAGCTCGGAATGATCGCACTGCTGCCAGCGATCAACCTCCTCCTCAAGAACCTGCAGACAGCGCTGGGATCACACCTCGAGGACAGTTTGCCGGAAGTAATAATCTTCAGCGTCGACATCTTCAACGCCATTTACTCGGTGCTTTGTATGCACAGCGCCAACTCGATCAAAATGGTAGCGGTGACGCTGGTTCTCAACACTCTGGTCATGATGCTGTCACTGCATGGTATGAACCGGCGATCTCGAGTTGCTAGGGCGTGTCGGTCGTTCCAACTCATGGAGCGACAGCAGCAAAAGCTGCGTAGAACACAATCCGTGTTGGATTCTGTCATTGCCGGGGGCAACCCGGCATTGCTGAGTACATTGGTAGCAACTACGCTGAGGATGCTGCAGGCGCCAGGGCAACTGGACTCTCATGAACTAAGCACAATTCGACTGCTGTCTGGCATGCCGCAACAGCTCTCTCAGGCAAATTCAGCTTTGCTGGACTCGTTAGCGGCTCGGAGCGTTTACAACAACAGTCGTCGAACCACAGTGACGACTTCGGTGTCCGCGATCAAGTCCCGCTTCTCGTCGGCAGCCATGGAAGGCCGATTGCTCAGTGTCTCGCATTTCACAGCGTCGTCCCCTCCAACATCAATTCTGGCCAAGCGACTACGTGGGGCAGTGCTGGTAGTTCCGGCCAGTAGATGGCTAAACACACGTGTCAGTTCACGTACAAACAGCAACGAAATTGGAGTCCTAAACAACCGCGACACCCACAGCAAAAGCACCGAGTCGGAAGACTCGGAGACGGATAAATCCTCACGACGGGCGTCCACGGACTCGCCGGAGACAGCAATACTTCAAGCCCCGATGGTGTTCGCCCCACGCATATCGCAACTAATGCGCGCGACCTCACCCTCGAATGTCCAAGCAATAGCGACACCACCAAGGTTATCCCGCCCCCCAATTCCGGAGCTGTGGCAAGAGACTTCCGATAAACTGATCGGACTTGTGTCCAAGAGCACCCCTGTGATCGGCAACGTCCTGGAGGAAACCCGAAAACAAAACACTCGAGCCGTCAAACAGACTCTTCAGCTGCTGTTCAACAACGAATACCTCGGACTCATTGCGTACACTCAGTGTATTATCCCCCTCATCTACCTGCTTTACATGCCCGTGCTGCAGGCCTTGCCGAATCACATTTACTACCCGACCCACTACCGCTACTTTGGCGTGAAAACCGAATTCGACGAGCGCATGACGGTCATTGCAAGTTTGGCTGGGCTCCAGCTGCTAGTTCTTGCGGCGTTACAAGTCTTCGTAGTCCAGCGCTTCGGTGTTTCGACGATCTACCAGGTCGCTTTTGTGCTAGAAACACACTTTACCCTGCTGCAAGGACGTCTCTTGATGTGGCTCATTTTCGCAGTGCAGTCGACGCTGATGCATTATGGTAAGCTCCCGCAGAAGTGCCTTTTAGCCCATTGGTTGCTAATTTTCTCGTGTTCGTTGTGTACTGTACAGGCGTTGACTTCAGTTTTCGGTTTGAGTGGCTGCACAAGCCTTCCGTGGGGAACTAATGGGGAAGCATGGCGGGTTATTGCACCAATTTCCGACTTGGGAACTGCTTCGTCAAGTAAACAAACGAAGTACTGACCTAATGCGTGTAGAAAAGAAATCTGCGGAAGTGTTCACAAAATAAATACGGCTGAAGAACAAACGGAGCTATCGAAGGACCTCAACGATATGGTTGGGCCTTTCTCAAATTGAGCCAGAGTATCGAACGGGTACTATACGAAAGCGGCGGGGGCACATCTTTGTGATCAAGACGTTGTCGTTGCCATTCCCATTCCTTACTATCTTAAATGGGATGTGGGGCGGGCCAATCTCACTCTAGCACAGCAGCAATGGAGTCACTGCTGCTCTTAATAACTGCAAATCCGACAAGATTTTCGACGTGAAGTCCGACGAATCTGCGATCTCCACCAAAAACTAAGCTTGAGTAGAAATCCACACCCCACCGTTGAAACGACAAGCCTCCGTCGCACACTGTCGGTATTCCCCTATTTCGAGGCAAATAAGGTAACCAGATCAAAGACTAAGCTTCAATTTGGCCACACAACAGTTTGGGCTTTAGGAGCCTCGATGCAACGTGGCCTGGATGCTCGTCCGCACCCTTCGGGGATTCGACCACCAAGTTTTCGTGGGAGTGGAATCAAAAAACAACTTTGGGGAGGGGCTATAGCTCCACACGCCGGCGATACCCAAAGTTTGCCACGGCGTGGGCGCAATCTACTCCTTAGTTATGGTAATCCGCTCAGGTCTTCGTCGTTGGCTTCACAACCAATTGTGAATGGCTCAGATGCCGTGGCAACTTCTCCAACTCGATCACTTGCTCGTAGTCGAGCGAGCAGTGCTTCCAAAGCACTCTATTCACTAAGGACACTCAATGGTCTTGCAGTGCTTGGACAGGATGGCGATGCGCGAACGAACTCACCCAGAACTGACTCCAGAAACTCACCTCGTCGACGTAGCTACGTGCTACAAACTCAACCACGCCATCCAGCACAACCCGGTCATCGAATCATTAGAAGCACCTCGTTGCAGCATATTCGAGACTCGACAAGCACGCTTCCCAGGCTTCCAGGTACCATTGAAGGATCCCCTGAAAAAACTACGGCGCTTGGTGGTGGTACTCCTCTTCAACCAGCTAAACCATCTAGCATGGTTCACAAGAACGAAGCGTTCATGGTCTTAATGGAACGACAGCCCAGTCAACTTACAGATACTTTCACGTTCTTCGGATACTCGCTTGCACCGCTCTACGATTTTTGGGAGCGCCTTCAAGTGAGTCACTGTGGACAGTACTCTGTCGAGCGGATGCTTGCACTGGGCGAGTACAGTCAACGTGCTTCCCCCCTTCGAGTGTTAGCAGTCTGTTTGATCTTCCCACTGGGCCCTTTGGTTGTAGTTATCTTGACTGAGTGTATGCCTCTTCAACCTGCCGAAAAGGGCCCTCTAGCGAATTACGTGTTCTGGATCCGCCACACTCTTATGGGCTCCTTGTTGGTTGTTTGCGCTATGGTACAAGCTAAATCATGGATTCCAGGCATTTTGATGACGGTGAAACAGGTTTTTCTAGTGGCGACTGGGAGCGCGTTGGTGTACACGACGGCATGCATCGCTGTGGCAGACCTCTGGGTGTTCCCCATACCATTCCTTGTGGTGGCTGGAGCTCCGCTAATGTTTGTTATTTGGGCGCTAGCGACTCGAGTAGTGCTAGGACCCCACCCTTTAGACGGAGTGCAGGATGGAGTTTTCCTTGGACGCCACTTTTTGTTGATAACTTCGGTTCACGCTTCGCTGTTGGTAATTTACCCGTCTTACCAAGCTGTATTTCTTGCGCTGGATACATGGATGCAGTTAGGACTGATCGCACTGCTTCCAGCGATCAACCTGGCAGTGAAAAATCTCCAGACTGCGCTGGGATCGCATCTACAAGATAATTTACCGGAAGTCATCATCTTTAGCGTTGATGTCTTTAGCGCCATTTACTCGGTTTTATGTATGCATAGCGCTAACTCGATGAGGATGGTCGGACTGATGCTGGTGTTGAACACGTCGGTCATGTTGCTATCTCTTCATGGAATGAACCGGCGGTCGAAGGTTGCCCGCGCTTGTCGAACGTACCAATTGATGGAGAGACAACAGCAGCGGCTGCGTAGGAGGCAGTCGGTGTTAGATTCTGTTGCTACTGCTGGCGGTAGTCCTGCACTACTAACCACTTTGGTCAACTCTACTTTGAAGTTACTTCAAACACCAGATCAACTCAATGTGGCCGAGTTGCAAACTATTCGACTACTTTCGGGTCTACCGCATAAACTCTTGGACAGTAACAGCAAGCTTTTGAACGACCTGGCAACGCGATGTGTATATAACAGCAGTCGTCGATCAACGGAGACCATACCTGTAGCCGAAATCAAAGAAAAATATTCGTCCGCTACGATAGAGGGGCGTGGTCTCAGTGACGCTTCTGTTTCAGGTACGTCAAAGCCAGTTCGACGGCTGCGTGGGGTTTTACTGGTAGTCCAAGCGGCTAGACGGCTAGTTTTGCGCCTTGGCAGTCACGAATCAGATACACTGGATATGCGGCTCGAGAATTATGACAATTCCAGTAAAAGTACCTACTCGGGGGAATCAGAGAGCGAGCGCTTCACTCGACAGCCCTCAAACATTTCTTCGCATGCATCTACCGTCGTTCCAGAGGCTGCATTGATCACTCCACCGAGGCAGGCGCTTCCAGAGGTTTTGAGCCCAACGTTATCCGCTAGCAACTCAGCTACCAAGAATGTCCTCGAGACCCAGAAGCAAAACACTCGGGCCGTCAAACAGACTCTTCAGCTGCTGTTCAACAACGAATACCTCGGACTCATCGCGTACACGCAGTTCGTTATCCCCCTCATTTATATGCTTTACATGCCCGTACTCCAGGCCTTGCCGAACCACATTTACTACCCGACCCATTACCGCTACTTCGGCGAGAAAAATGAGTTTAGCGAGCGAATGAAACTTATTGGGATCCTAGCCGCGCTACAGTTGGTGGTTCTGGTAGTTCTACAGGCGTTCGTGGTAAAGCGTTTCGGGATTTCGACGATCTATCAAGTGGCGTTTGTGCTGGAGTCACGGTTTGCACTCTCCCAGTGTCGCTTACTCATGTGGCTAGTATTTGCAGTGCAGTCGACGCTTGTGCACTACGGTAAGAGCTGCGTTATATCGCCGGGTACATGATGAGTTCGTGCTGACATTCCCTTAAACTGCTGTAGGTGTGGACTTCAGTTTCCACTTTGACTGGCTGCACAAATCGGGCGTTGGTGAAGCCGCAGCACGTGGGTAACTTTTGTTCATCTTCGCCCATAATTCACAACAAATACAATAAAAAAATGGCAAACTTGGTCTTGGACTTTCAGGTTGACGCTGGACACACGAATAGCACGGCCACCAGATCGTTCACCACTGCTTTGATCAGCCAAGAAAAATTGCTGCTCCATTTGGAAGACTATTCTCGGTAGTATGTTGGAGCGTTCACCATGAATTAGTTGATTTCATATGGCAGAATGAACAACGACAGACATGTTCCTGCACCTCGTCAGGCTTTACAAGAGGACCAGGTCTTCGCAATACCACAGCGACGAGGTATACAACCGATGGCGAGAGATACATGCGGCATATATCTTGGAACTCGCAATTTACAAGATAGATTTGTCGCGGCATGCAACGCGAGTATTACGCCCAAGCAACGATCAACCAAATTGCGCGAGTCACAGCCTCAGCGCCGCTGCTTGCTACGAGCTCTGGGGAAGAAAACCCAACCGGTCACCCCTGAAAACACTATAACTAAATCTACCGCAAGGTCGGAGCGTCGAGTGTGCGGCCGTTTCTTGACACCGCTCTATGATCTCTGGGAGCATTTCCAAGTCGACCATTGCGGTCAATACTCGGTTGAACGTATGCTGGCGCTTGATGAATATTGCCAGAGGGCTTCAATCCTCAGAGTTGTGATGGTTTGTGTGGGTTTTCCTCTCGGTCCACTACTTGTCATCGTGTTTGTCGAGACGCTGCCATTGCAGCCCGCGGAGAAGGGAGCGCTGGCGAACTACGTGTTCTGGTTACGCCACACCCTGCTGGGTGTAATACTGGTTGTGTGTGCTATGATTCAGGCCAAGGTGTGGATTCCAGAAATGCCTCTCACCGTAAGCCAAGTAATTATTGCAGGGATTGTCAGCGCATCCGTGTACACAGCGACGAATATACTCATAGCGCACTTGTGGGTGTTTCCGATACCATTTCTTATCGTCGCTGGCGCGCCGTTGATGTTTAGTATCTGGGCTGCTGCGAGTCGATTGTTGCTAGGTCCTCATCCGATGGAGGGCATCCAGGACGGCGCGTTTCGTGGCCGTCGTTTTCTCATGCTCACCGCAATCCACGCAGCTTGTTGGGCATCTACCCTGCGTACCAAGCCGTTTTTCTGATGGTGGGCGGGTATCTACAGCTTGTCGTGGTATGCTTCTTGCCCGCGCTGAACTTGGCACTGAAAAATCTTCAAACAGCTTGGGGGTCGCACCTTGAGGATAATTTGCCTGAGGTGCAGGTCTTCACGGTTGATGTCTTCAGTACGATTTATGCTGTTCTTTGCATGCACAGCGCCAACTCGCTGAAAATGGTGACTGTCACTGTAGCTCTTAACGCAATGGTTGCTTTACTGACGTTGTATGGGATGGACCGACGCTCTCAAGTGGCGAGAACTTGTAGGTCCTCAGCTGGTTTTCTATCAGGACAACAAGTTGTGGAACTCAAATCCGCGAATGTTGCAGGTCCAGAGTTGCTGAGCACGCTGGCGGTCGCGACAATCAAGCTGTTGCAGTGTCCAGGACAACTTGATGCTACTGAGCTCCAAGGCATTCGACTGCTGTCTGGATTGCAGCATCGCCTTAGCCAGGCAAATACGGATCTGCTCGCATTACTAGTCGCTCGGTGCGTGTACAGCAACGATCGCAGGACATCTCGCTTGGTGTCGATGGGACAAATGAGAGCGCAGTACGCTACAGCAGCAGTTGAAGGAAGGAAGCTAAGTACGTCTCGATTCGCAGTGCCACCGCAGCCTCACTCTAAGCTCTATCGGCGGCTGCATACTGCTGTGGTGGTTGTACCAATTGTGAACACGCTTCGGAACGCGAAATCATACCCACGACAGTTCTCTACTTCATCGCGAAGCTATTCATGAAGATTCAGTCTCTGACGCTCCGCCTCACGGACACGTCGTGGAGCCTCTACAAACTTCGCGAGTGTCCATCTCGCGAACCTCGTCTTTCTCTCCGAGTTCGCTGCGACTGGATTCGTCGATGAAGACAACTCTACTCCCATCAACAGCAACACGGCGCATCACACTAGCATCGGACGACCTTGCTGCAAAAATCCGCCCCGCTGTCACGAGCAGCAGCACTGCCATCAGTACAGTTCTGGAGGAGACACAGAAGCAGAACACTTGCGGAGTCAAGCAAACCCTGCAGCTTCAGCAACGAGTACCTCGGAGTCATCACATACACACAAGCGGTCATTCCTGTGCTTTACTTGTTCTACATGCCAGTTTTGCAGGCACTACCAAACCATGTCTACTACCCGACCCACTACCGCTACTTTGGAGACGAAAACGAGTTCAACGAGCGCATGATGGTAATCGGAGTCTTGGCTACCCTACAATTCGCTGGGCTAATGGCGCTGAAGGTGTTTGTGCCGAAACGGTTTGGCGTGTCGACCATCTATCAAGTAGCTTTCGTCTTGGAGACACATTTCGTGTTTCTACAGGGAAGACTCCTCATCTGGCTCATCTTCGCCGAACAGTCCACACTTGTTCACTATGGTACGACTCTACTGCTTCACCAAGTTTGTTTTTCTCCATCTAACTTACACATTATGATTTCTTATCAATAGGTGCCGACTTTACTTTCCAGTTCGCTTGGGTGAAAGCCAAGTCTGGCGGAAGTGGGTGGTGATACAGTGGCTTCCTTCGCGTGTGCGTTAGTGAACCCCCGAACGAGTCAAACTTAGCGCGATGACGTGTAATTCCCTGAAATGCAATGCAGGAATAGCAAGGAACTTCTTGCTATCTATCTATTCGAGGCAGCGATTGCTGGCACTCGGATGTCAACAAGTCCGAGTTCACGCCAGCCCGACCTCGCTAAATTGTCGCGGTGGAGTCGACATGCCCAGAAAAATGGGCATAGTGGTGGCCCCGCTGCCAATAGCAGTGAAACCTGCTTCATTTCGACCACCACACCCTCACCATGAACGCCAACCGAGTCGGATCATGGCTGGGACTATGAAAGCGATCGGAAGCTCGTTCGGACCGCTCTACACTTTGTGGGAGCGCCTCCAGGTCAGTCATTGTGGGCAGTACTCGGTCGAACGCATGCTGGCGCTGGAAGAGTATGGCCAACGGGTGTCGCCGATTCGAGTGGCCGCCGTTTGTGTGTTCACGCCGCTACCTGCGTTGCTGCTCGTCGTGCTGGCTGGGTATCTACCATTGCGTCCTGTAGCTGAAGGCTCCGACGCCAACTACTTGTTCTGGGTCCGGCACATTTTCGTTCTTGGGTTTGCGGTTCTCAGCGGATTGATGCAAGCCAAAGCATGGCTGGCCGAGCTCCAGTTGGGTATCACTGTCGTTTTCGGTACGGCTCTTGCCGTCGCAGGGTTGACAACGGTCATTGCGTTTATCATGGCGAAGTGGTGGGTCTTTCCGGTTCCTTTCATGAACGTGCTGCAGACGCCGGGGTTGGTCCTCATTTCCACTGTTGTCGCGAAGGTCGTGTTAGGGGGGAACGCCCTCCAAGACGTCCCGGACGCTGAATTCCGCGTGAACCGGTACTTCATGCTCGTTGTGGCGCAGGGATCTCTCGCAACGATTTACCCAGCTTATCAAGCTCTCTTTCTCGCGGTGCCGTCAACGGTTCAGCCGTACCTGATGGCACTGCTCACGGTTGTGAACATCAGTATGAAAAATGCCCTCGCTGCGTGTGGAGCGCACCTGGAAGACCGACTACCAGAGGTGATTGTGTTCACTGTCGACGTGTTCAACTCGTTGTACTCGGCGCTTTGCATGCGCAGCACCAACTCGCTCAAGATGGTCGCAATTGTCGTGACGCTCAACTCGATCGACATGATGTTGGCACTTCACGGGATGAGCCGGAGATCGCGCGTGGCACTGGCAAATCGTGCGATTCAACAGAACCGCAATCGACAGCAGAAGTTAAGCTCTAAAGAGCTCGGCATGCCTCCGTCAGTGGAGACCCGCGAGGACTCGCTTGGGTCACTTTTCCAGGCTACACTTCAGCTCCTACAGATGCCCGGCCAACTTGACCCGGCCGAGTTACGTCAGATTTGTCTGTTGTCGTGTGCTGAGCACAAAGTTTCCGACGCCAACAAAGCTCTTCTCGAGGCTCTCGCGGCTCGGTGCGTGTACAACAATGAACGGAGACCGACAGAAATCCGATCCATGGCACAGCGAAAATCTCGCTACTCGTCAACTGCTGTGAGCGGCCCGGACTTCAGCTCGGATCACTTCGCAGTCGCTGGAAACCCGCCTTCGCGCTTGATCCAGAGGTTACGAGCTGCGGTTCTCCTGATCCCAGAGGCAGGCAAGCGCTTCAGTATTCAAATCGGAACTCGCCTGGGCAATTCGCTCGGACTCCGCATGGATAGTAGAGATCGACTCAGCCAGAAAGTTGAGACGGAAGTGGACGGACACTCGGACACCGACAGCTTCGAGAACGACATGACTCCAAACGAAGTGGCCGAGCTGGCGTCTACAGCACCATCGAGACGTTCGTCAACACAAACCCGCTCCAGTACTCCGACCTCATCGAGCCCAGTCGAGCCATTTTCTCGACGGATATCTGGCCAAGCCGGGTCGACACGAAGGATTTCCGGCCAAGTAGAACCCTTCTCGCGACGTCCATCGACTCAATGCGGTTCGGGGCGCAGAGTCTCAACTCAAATGGGGTCAGGATCGTCGCGGCGGGCTTCGGCTCAACTGGGAGGCGGGTCTTCACGGAAAGTCTCAGCTGTACCAGAGCCTGCCGCTCTTGAAAGGGGGTCGTATCGAAAGTTGGCGCCCCAACACTTGGGCTCTTCACGGAGGCTGGTTGAGCTCACAGCAGCCTCAGCGAAGTTATCGACAACGCTTAAGCTGCGAACAATACTAATGCCTGGCAATCCCGTGATCAACGACGTACTGAAGGAAACGCGCAAGCAAAACACCGTGGCCGTGAATCAGACGCTGCAGCTCCTCTTCAACGACGAGTATCTCGGCCTCATCGCGTACGCTCAATGCATCACGCCCATGATCTACATGGGCTACATGGCCATCATGCAGGGGATGCCCAACCGCATTTTCTACCTGAGTGGAGAGGACTTGATCCACCCAGAGGGTCTAGCGCAGCGCTTCAATGTCATCGGTGTCGTCGTGGGTCTCCAGACGGGTATCTTGATCGGGCTCCACTTTTTTGTTGCTACCCGCTTCGGGGTATCCACGCTGTATCAAGTGGCTTTCGTTCTGGAGACACATGCCCGACTCGTGCAGACCAAAATTGCGACGTGGCTGCTATTCGCCGTGAGCTTCATGCTGGAGCACTATGGTAGCCTGCGTGTGTTAGCTCCAAAGAGTGGGTTTTATGACGGATCAACTTATTGCAATGTTTGTTCGCTTTTCTTACTGCAGGGGCCGACTTTACCTTTCGATTCGAGTGGGTGGAGAAATCCCCACCTTGAGCTAGTTGTAAACTTCCCCGATACGAACTTTTGCCTTCATTTTTCGCTCTGCCTCCAAGCCGTAAAGGCCTTGCACGGAATCTGTTCGACCCCCACCCTCCTGTTTGGCGTTTGTTTCGCGCGGCTAGAGCAGGCTCGAACCTGAGCGTTGCGCGGTGATATTACTGTTTGTCAGCTTCGTGAATTTAGGCCATGAGTTGCTGTTCCACCACGTTGTAAAGTACCTGCAAACTACGCTGAATTATATCAGTTCAAGCCAGAAGCGATCATCACAATAAAGGCGCCAGAAGTAGGCTTAGAAACTTGACTTGCTTACCGTACAATCCTAGAACTCGACAGCGTGCTATACCCCTCTTATTCAACACAAAAATCTGTGCAGCAGTGAACGAGAAGCTGGACCATTTCCATTTGGAGGAACCATTGGTACTTTAGGCCAACATTGCTTCGTCGTGGTGTGTGCTGTCCGATTGTCAGCATCACGAATTGGGTCTTTCCTCAGCAAAGCCTTGTTACGGCAGAGTATGTTTTTTCAGTGCGCAAGATAGCCGAATACTATCAACTACTTGCTGCATGGTCTGCTCCCAAGGATGAGGAGCCAAAACTCAAGAAGGCACTGGTGCGCAGCAGTAATAAACAAATGGAGAATCCTAAGCGCCAATTTTGAGGCATTTGTTCGGAGGTATTATGACATTTCTTGAAGTAGTTATTGATACTTTTTAAGTATATCGATTTCGTAAGATCATCAGGAACCCTTGGGATGGATCCAAGCAAATTGAAAAGAGAAGTCCGATCCTGACAGAAATGAAAATGTTAGTTAGAGGGGTATCGTTACACGAGGCATTTGCGGCACCGATTTTCCTTACCGTAGTGCTCAAGTGGAAATCCCACTGTAAACATCAACCACGTTGCCAATTTATCCTGAATAAGCGCCGCATGGGTCTCCAACACGAAGGAGACCTGGTAGATGGTCGGGATAGAAAACCGATGAGCTATGACTTTGTTGAAGACCAACAGCGACGCGAACTGAGAAACTGCCAACACGCTAATGACGCTAAACAGAAGAGCATCACCGGTCGTGCGCGTGCTTGGATAGTAAACTCGGTTGGGCAACATCCGTAGCACCGCGATGTATACCATATACAGGACTGGGATAATGCTTTGCCTGTATGCGATGAGACCGAGGTACTCGTTGCTGAACAGCAGCTGTAGCGTTTGGTGGACTACCTTTGTATTTTGTTTTCGGAATGAATCGATGACGATAGACACACTTGGCAAGGCAGGAGGCCGTAGCTTTAGCGAAAGATCAAGCTCGGACGACGTTTTCGGCGTAGCCAAATTATGTAGTGGTCTGTTTGCAGACAGGATATCTTTGCTGCAAGGTGCATATGAATGCCTGTGCGGCTTATCGCTGTTGATTCCGCTTTGATCGCTAGTGGTTTGAGTTACGGTAGTTTCCTGAACTGCATGGCCAAACTCGTTCGTCTGGGGTGACGGCATTGAATGTCGTAGCGGTGGAAACTCGGTTGTCATGCGGTGTGCACGGTTTTCCACCTTGCTCGTGGCCTCTGCCCACACAAATCTTGCCTTTAGATGTGCCATAGTAGTGATCTTGGATGGTTTGCGATCATTGTTGTAAACAGCGTGGGTGGCTAAGCCCTCAAGTATCGCCTTACTCTTATCGGTGAGCTCGTGTTGAACACCTGACAGCAATCGAATCTCACTGATAGCCGTCGCTTCTAACAATGCGGGCGTCTGCAAAAGCTGGAGCGTGGGCTGAATGAGAGTTGTCGTACCCGTATATTTGTCGTCCTCCCGAACATTCTCACACTGTACGAGATATTCTCGGGCAATCGTCGAGTGCATATTCATCGTATGCAGGGATAGAGCCATCTCGCAGTTGTGCACCAAAACCATAGCGGCCACCATCACCAGTGAATTCACAGTTTGCATGCACAGCACCGTGTACATCACGTCGGATACATCCACAGTGAACACTACCACTTCTGGCAAGCGGTCCTCGAGATGCGATCCATTCGCTACCAGTACAGATTTGACGGCTAGATTCAACACCGGTAGCAGAAGAAACAAAAGGCGCTGACCGAGGGTAGGAACCGCAAGAAAGAGGGCGTTGAACGCTGGGTAAACTATCATGACAGACGCTTGAGCTGAGATGAGACCCAAAAATCGACGCAATTGCAGCCCGCCGTCTTCAATCTTCGCAAGAGCCTTTCTCCCTACAACACAGACGAATACACACACCACGATCGCTAGACGGATTGGGGTGCCTATTGCAGCGAGAAAGGGAATCGGGAAGGCCCACAGTTCTGCCACCAAAAACTCAATCAATGCACCGATACCAGCACTGCAGAACGAGATCCCAAGTATTCGTCTGGGCGTCAATGGCAAGTCTGGCACCCAAGCTTTCGCTTGCAGTCCGACACTGGTTTTAATGATCGCTACGACGACCACATGCCGGATCCAAAACATGTAATTCGCTGCTGGGCCGTCGGATGAGGATCTCAAAGGAAGGCACTCGGTCAATATGACTACGATCAACGCAGGTAGAGGGGTGAGTACACACACGAGCACGACACGCAGAAGTGACGTCCCCCGACAGTATTCGTCAAGCGCCAGCATCCGCTCCACTGAATATTGTCCATAGTGGTTGGTCTGGAATCGTCTGCCGACGGAGTAGAGGGCTGCTAACTGTCTGTCTACTGCAACCGAGAACCTTCGGCTAAAGGAAGACAACGGGGGAGCTGTCGGGATGTCGGAACTCGAAGGTGCCACTGCAACGCCACGAAATACAGTCATAGATATCACAGGAAAACCAAATCTGTCCACTCTGCAGTGGCAAGACTGAGAACCGCCTAAAAATACGAAGGAGAACTGCGTTGATAGCAAAAACCTTTTTTGAAAATACACACCAACCAATCTACACATTATGGTCCGAGCTGGTGTGCATCCACGGAAACTCGAAGGAGAAATCGGCGCCTGCAGTACCCGAGGACGCGTCAGTGTGCTGTGATAATGGCTCTCGACAAACAGCGCAGTCGCGACCGTACCGTAGTGCTCCAGCTGAAAGCCGACTGAGAAAATTAACCAGGACGATAGCTTCCCGTGGACGAGTAACGTTTGCGTCTCCAGCACGAATGCTATCTGGTGCAGTGTTGACACCGCAAAGCGAGACGCCACAATTTTGTGGAGTAGCAAGAGTACTACCAACTGGAAGATCACCAGCAAACCGATCACCAGCATGCGGTTCGCGAACAGGTCGGCATCTTCCACGTTGCGCGTACCCGGGTAGTAGACTCGGTTGGGCAGATGCTGTAGCGCCACCAAGTACACCATGTACATGATCGGGATAATGCACTGCGTGTACGCGATGAGTCCGATATACTCGTTGTTGAACAGCAACTGCAGCGTCTGGTTGACGAAGCGGGCGTTGCGCTTGCGCGCTTCGAGCTGGTCATCGCCGAGAACCGAGCTACAAGTACTTTGTGGCAGAAGTGCCGGCAGCTTGAAGGAACTGTCTAGCATCGGGAAAGCTTGAGCTTGAGGTTCTGACCAACCAACTGAATGGTCCGATGCGTGTCTGACTCGGACTGCGAGATCCGCTATCGTCGGAGCGGAACGGGCATTGCCTGATGAAAACTTTCGTAATGGGGTGGCTTCGACATCCTTGGCGCGCGGGGAATGTTCAACGCCGCCCGTTTGCGAGCTTGTCTTCGGACTTTTGCCATAGGAAAAATCGTGATCCACAACGGGGGCGACTTCAACGCGAGGACGGAGCAGTCGAAGCCGCCCGAAGCGAGCAAGTATTCGCAGCGACGAAGCGCCCTCATCTCCGGCCGTTGCAGTCGACGCGTATCTGCTCTTGAGCTCGGCTATAGACGACGTTTTCGAGGACGCTCGCTCAGTCTGCTGGTACTTTGCGTGCGCGGCCAACAACGAGCGCAGCAACGCCGCAGTCTCGTCGGCGACTTTGTGCCGCACCCCGGACTGCAGACGAATCCGAGCCATCTCAGACGAGTCGAGCGTGGCGGGTGCCTGCAGTAGCTTCAACGTGGCCAGCACCAAATTTCTCGCTGCATGCTTCTCAGAGCTGTCGTGGGCCACCGAATCTGCGAACTCCTGAGCGCGGACCAAGCGGGAGCGCTTGTGCATGGAGTAGAGCGACAGCGCCGCGTCGGCGACGCGCACCAGCGCCATGAGCGCCGCCATGAGGAACGAGTTGACCGTGCGCATGCACAGCGTCGTGTAGAGCGCGTCCGACACGTCCACGACGAAGACGACCTCCTCGGGCAGGTGGTCCTCCAGGTGCGAGCCGAAGGCCACGATGAGGTTCTTGAGCGCGAGGTCCAGGCCCGGCAGCAGCAGCAGCAGC
>JAHWLF010000164.1:0-19356 GCA_024679295.1 Phytophthora parvispora
GATTACTCCATGTTTACAGTATTAGTCACGTGGGCTCTAAGACTTCCTCCAAGACAGATAACCTTTGCAGGTTCAGTACATGTACATCCCACTTACGTTTTTGATTATTTTGACGGCATGACCTATTTATTGATCACCGTACACCCGGTTCCAGAAATGTTTTCTATGGAGTACCTATCTAAATGCAAGGATGCTGGCTTTGGGACCCCTGTTCGACAAACTGTAGTTTCGGCATTCTTACAAAAGCGGACTGAACGAGAGGTAACCTGCCAGCCTTTTGATCACGACGGCAAAACATATCAACGGAATGAATCTAGCCACTTGTTTGATCCTTGGCAGATCATGGTGAGCATCCCGAAGGAACGTCGAACATTTTGCAAGAAATTCAAAAAGCACACAGTGCAAAAGGTGACTCAATACAAGCGCGGCAAGGCTACGACGACTGCCCAAGGAGCTCGTCGCTATGCGGCCAAGCAAAAGGGTTTAGGCGGTCAGACTAAGGAGATCTTCCACAAGAAGGTAAGCGGGGTCATTATTCATGGCAGGCTGTGTCACCACGACAACTACTCACTAAAACGGTTCGCAGGCCAAAACTGCGAAGAAGGTCGCGCTGCGTTTGGAGTGCAAGACGTGCAAGTGCAAGAAGCAGATGGCTATCAAGCGCACCAAGCACCTCGAGTTCGGTGAAAAGAAGAACATTGGCCCCCAGTACTAGTGCACGAGCATCTAGTAGTAGTGGTAAGCCCGTGCTAGACCGAAACTTTTAAGGCTGAGTCAAAGAGCATGACACAAGGTGATCAATGTCTCGTTCATTGTCCGCTAAATCTGCGCCACTCCCACCGAGAATTCGAATAGTACTCCTACATCTTTGCATTGTTAGCGTCCTTACAGTGTCAATCGGTGGTCCACGCTGGTCCGTAAATTTAAACTAATTCTAATGACCAGAGCAGATACGACCTACAGTAGATGTTTCGAGTCCATTCAAGTGTATTGCATTGCTTTACTAAGAGTACTTGTACAATACAATGCCTACAAAAATATATGTTGTATACTTCATCCAACAAAAGGAGCACGGAAAATGAACCTCCGTGAAAGTGGAAATAAGCACCCTACGTTACAGGGCCTTGGATAGGTCTTTCCATCGCAGACACTGCCAAGAGCGTCGACGAAGTGTGTTAAAATTACCGATGTAATATTCAGAAGAATATAACCCGTCCGTACCTCTAAATCGAGATGAGGCACATGATCGCGTTTCGCAGGGTTTGAATGGAAATCATTGACATAGTGCAAGTCTCCCGTAGCGGATCCACCGACCATGGCCCCGCACGAGCGTTCGCCAATGCTGCCGTCCAGTTACGCCGCCGTCCCCGGCGACACTCGCCGTCTGCTGCCCGTTGCAACGGGCTGGTTGGCGTTGGCCACCGCTTTGCTGCTGCTGCTGGGACTGTCGACTTTCGACTCTCCCACCTCCGTCGCCCCCGGGACAGTGCAGAACTCTGCTGCAACTGCCGCCCCTGCCTCGTTCCCGACGCTCCCGGACGGGTCCAGAGACCTGCTGTCGCTCTGCGAGGAGAGGTTCATCGCCCAGCAGCTCGACCACTTCCGCGCCGACGGCGACGCCAGCGAGGGCTCGTTCCAGCAGCGGTACTTCGTGTGCGCGCCCGAAAGCTTCGACGCCAGCAACGGGTCCATCTTTTTCTACGTGGGCAACGAGGCCGACGTGACGCTGTACCTGAACCACACGGGGCTCATGTGGGAGAACGCGGCGGCCTTCAACGCGCTGCTGGTGTTCGCGGAGCACCGGTACTTTGGCCAGTCGGTCCCGTTCGGGCTCGACGTGCTGGACCACATGCAGTTCCTGTCGACGCAGCAGGCGCTGGCCGACTACGCGGTGCTGATCGAAACGCTGAAGCAGGAGCTGGGCGCGGACGTGCCCGTGATCGGCTTCGGGGGCTCCTACGGCGGCATGCTCGGCACGTGGTTCCGGATGAAGTACCCGCACATCATCGACGGCGTGATCGCCGGATCCGCGCCTGTTGTGAACTTCTTCGGGGACTCGGAGCACCCCGCGGATACTGAGGCGTTC
Source organism: Phytophthora parvispora (assembly GCA_024679295.1). NCBI lineage: Eukaryota > Oomycota > Peronosporomycetes > Peronosporales > Peronosporaceae > Phytophthora > Phytophthora parvispora. The sequence continues at coordinate 2,087 of JAHWLF010000164.1, forward strand.
AATCGCGTTGTGACGTTCGACATGTCGGAAGAGGCGGGCGCCGCACCCAACTGCGTCCCGAACCTCCGCCGTGCGCTGAATGCTGCGGTTGAGTTAGTGGGGACGCAGGACGGACGCAAACAATTGGCCGAACTGCTGCACCTGTGCGATGCAGACTCGCTGCAAACGTCGGACGATGTGATTGAGATCGCGGCCGAAGCGTACGGCGACTTGGCCATGGGAAACTATCCGTACCCGACCTCGTACATAATGGACGGCAACGTTGATCTGCCGGGCTACCCCATGCGTGCTGCGTGCGAGCCTCTTGCTGGAGATTTCGCTGAAGACGACAGCGAGGGGCTCATCAGTGCCTTCCGCGAGAGTATCGACGTGTACTACAACGCCACCAAGAGCGAGACATGCTTTTTCCCTGCCAGCCCCGTGGCTACGATCAACGCGTCTGCGACTTCAGATGAAGCGAAGCAAGCGAAGATCGACCAGAAGGGCAACTTCTGGGGCTACCTGGAGTGCTCTGAGCTGTACATGCCCATGAGCTCAGACGGCGTGAGCGACTTCTTCCCCGCGACGCCAGTCAACCAGTCGCAGGACGATGCCGCTTGCTTCGAGCAGTGGGGGGTTCACTTGAAGCCGAACTGGGCCCAGACTGAGTACGGTGGCATGAAGGCTCTGCGCGCTGCCAGCAACATCGTCTTCAGCAACGGCAACTTCGATCCGTGGTCGGGTCTTGGTGTACTCAAGTCCCTGTCGCCTTCCGTGGTGGCTGTGCCTGTGCCTGGAGGAGCGCACCACTTGGACTTGTTTTTCACGCACCCACTTGACCCCCCTGCTGTTACCCAGGCTCGCCAGACCGAGCTGGCCTATATTCGCCAGTGGATCGATGAGTTTTACGCGTACAAGCGGGAGCTTGCCAAGACTGACCTCTAAATGGCCTCTCCTCAATAAGCTCTAGGTCATCAACAGCTCTGTCTTTTTTTGCTACGGGTCTGCTGTATAAAGCTGTAGATATGACAGATACATAGACGCCTGATGAGTTCAAAACTGGGATTCGTGCTACGCTTAGTATCAACTAGTAATTTCGCGAGTCATTGTCGCGCCGGACGTGTGTAAAGTTGCCTTGTGGCAATGTTGCAGCCCGTATTGTACTATGTGACGTTCTCGGGGGCACGTACAGCCCTTGTGACGGTGCCCCTCTTGACATCATACTACTTGATGTGCCTACGCCACTTCCCCCTGTTGATGCTGCTTTCTTCGAGCCACTCCATCCTGCGCCAGTACCATAGGAATTGTGGGAATTCTTCCCCGCAGCGGCAGTTCGTTTTGGAGAGTAGATGTCCATAGAGTTGGGCAGACTCGATACTACGAAGCCGCCATTCTTGTTGCCCCCACGCTTCGTTGAAGATTGTTGAACACCGTACGGGTTTTTCATGTAAGACGACGGAGGTTTGGGCGATGGCGTCGAGTACGGATGAACTGCAATACCCCCACCGGGCCCCCCACCACCCATACGACTGCCGTGCGAAGTCATCGAGACACGAATGTTGTCATGCAATCCGATATACGTCATGTGTTCGGTCGATATGGGCTGCCCGTAGTTTCCCGCTGCATGGTGCTCTGAAATGGGCGGCACCGCTCCTGACGGCACAACGAGCTTTTTGTTTTGAGAGAATAACGGGCTGGTGCTGCCATCTCCGCCGGATCCGCCTCCTCCCGAGGTGTTACTAGACACACTTGTCGTCGTAGCTGTGCTGCTTGTTGTGGAGCTTGTGCTAGAAGAATTGTTCATCGCCCCTTGCAACGTCGGTAAATGGTACGCACCCCCGGGGGCACCGGTGCCGAGACCGATTCCTGGGGGCGTCTTTCGTGACACAATGTGTGCGTTGCTACTACTGCTACCATCTGGAGAAGCCACGCCACCTTTTTCCTTCTTGGTCGGCATGGCAACCACTGGTGCGAAGAAATTTTTCCCGAGGGATTTATCTGCGGCAGCACTTGCTACAGGCACACCACTTGCCAACGGATCATTGTAACTTGATACAGGAAGTGGGGCGGGCATAACGGGGATTGAACCGGCTACCGCGTTGCCACGGGATGGCTTTCGTGACCGCTTTTTCCTTACAGCCGCAGTGTCATTTAGATCGCGGGCTATTGCCTCCTGCAGCTCCGCTTCAAATTCATCGTGTGAGTTCCCGAAAAAAGGGTGTTTGAGCAGCTCCGCGCAGGTCCAGCGGTCCAGAGGCTCGTCGATTATGGTTTGTCGAATGAAGTCTAGCGAAGTTTTATCCATGGCTGGAAATCGCGTCTCTAGCGGTTCGAGATCGTTTGCTTGAGGAAGCTTGACCCCTACGTAAAGTGCATTTTTCCGGAAGAGCTCCTGTTGCCTTGACGTTATATGTCCGAGACACCGAATAATATGATATAGCTGGTCGATGTCCGAGTCGCCAGGAAAAAGTGGCAACCCCGTAGCAATTTCAGCAAACATGCAGCCGATCGACCAAACGTCTACACCCTTGCCGTACGATACATCCCCCACCAGCAGCTCGGGGGCTCGGTACCATCTTGTTGATACATATTCTGTGTACTTGGCCCCAGCAGAAGCTAATGGCCGCGCGAAGCCGAAGTCGCATAGTTTAAGTACACCATTGCGGGAGACAAGAAGGTTTTCGGGCTTGATGTCGCGGTGAATGATATTGTGCTGATGGCAGAAATTTATGGCTCGGACAAGCTGCCACATGAGCTTCTTCAGTGTCAGCGCATCCAGGCCGTCTGGATGGCGCTCGATCTCCTCTAGGATCGTCTTCTCCACGAACTCGAATACCAAGTAGAGCTTGCCTTTCATCCGAAAGACCTCGAGTAGACTCACGATATTCTCGTGTTTGAGCTGCTTGAGTATCTTGATTTCGCGTAGCGCCGTCTTCTTGACCTGCTCATCATCGTCCGACTCCTTAAACTTTTTGATCGCGACGATCTGGCCCGTGACCTTGTGCCGGCATTTGAGCACCACGCCATACGTTCTAAAGATCACCCCAACCCGTAGAAGTTAGCGATTAAGGTATGCCATGGACGGATCACGCTGGACTCACCCTTCGCCGATCGTGCCCAGACTTTCATAGTTCTCCATGCGGCCCCACCGGCACGGAGTCGCAACTCTCCGTCACAGTCAGGTCAACGCGGCCGGCCGGAATGCAGCGCCGTGGCTCAGCAGCTCAATACGCGGAGCTTTTCTTGGAATCGAAGAGACAGCAGTTCGTTTCCAGCGACCATATTGATAGCTTCCAGGCACAACCCGCTAAAATTATCGCACGTGATAGCAACTCGCCCCTGTCCTGCGTGTCAACGAGAAGTAGTAGTGGCAGCCCAACTATAACTGAGTCTGAAGTTGGGAGGCTCAGTCACGAAGGCGATTCTAGTCGTCCACTGTAGGCTGGGCCTAAGAAGTATTTAATACCTTTTCGCTTAACTTTATCTACCAAGCAAAAAAGTCTCTTGACCTCAAAACTCAAGGGCGTTTTGCTGAGTCGAGGCCCGTTTCCAAAATTCTAACAACAAAAACTACAACAACAACAAGTAGCTTACTATTCCACTTTCAGCTCAACGACGATGCGGAGAAGTGTGCCGGGTGTCTTGCTATCCGTACAACGCTACTTCCTCCCACTATTAGAGACACACAGCAGTGCCCTCCCCTTGAGCTTGCGACTGCTTCATGTTCGAGGCAACCAGCCTGATCAACCACGTTGCAGCCCTGCGTGTCGACGCTACGGAAGCTTTCCCGTCGAACAAGAGCATCCCTGGGCCATCTACAGGTCCACACGCGAGGGTGCCGTTCCTCTATCCCCGCAACATTCCCTCTACCTGTACTCACTCGTTGGAAATCCCGGCGAACTCTACCCGACCATCCACAGCCTAAAAGGAGGTCAGTACGTTTGCCACCTCCTCATCCAGACCAGTGGTATCGAGTTCAAGGCGGCTATCTACAGGGATGCACGCTCTGTTGTCAATGTTGAGCCGTAGACACGAATATTTTCCAGGTGAAGCTGGAAGAGAAAGACCAGTTTTTGGGCCTCGTGGCTCATGGCAAACACGCAGCAAGTGACAGCACGTTAGATTTACATTAACATTCAATGAAGGTTGTGCTGCCAAAGAGTGCTGCCAGATCACGTGGCTACACTTGGCCAGTCGCGCGGCGCGAAAGTATCTTTTGGATGTTCAAGCGTCGCAATCGATAGTACAGTTGCAGTCCTGTACTCCAAATCCACACTTGCGTCCACCCACACCAATGCCGCAGCAGCAGCAGGACTTCCACGATGTCCAGGACGAGGACGACGAAGAAGAGCAAGTGCGCGAGCGCGACCTGGTCGAGGCCTACGTGGCCGAGCACTCGCTCGAGTCGTCGCTCAACGACGTGATCAACCAAGTGGTGGCCAGCCGGCCGGGGGACCCGTTCCTCATGCTCTCGTCGCTGCTGTACGCGCGCGCGACGGCCAAGCGCGGCATCTTCTACGTGCAGGTGGCCGAGGTGCTGGACGCGGCGGGCGAGCCCACGGTGCTGGTGAGGCTGCACACGGGCAAGGGGGTCTTCGAAGGCTGCTGCTCCGCTGAAGCCGGCGGGATCACGGACCGGGAGTGCGGTGCACAGCAACAAGAACTCGACGCGGACGGCAACGCAGTGGGCGACGCGGTCACGGAGGTTCCTGCCAAGAAGCAGCGCTACGGTGGCCGAGGTTACGCCAAGATTGCAGTCACAGCACAGGAGCTGCTGATCGAGAAGCTCGTGAACACGGAGCCGTCCGATCAGAGCGCTCTCGACGATATTTTGCAGGGCCTGGAAGCGGCAGTGGGGCGCAATGTGTGTCTGGCCACGTCGCTGGCGATCTGCCAAGCGGGGGCCAAGTACGCGGAGCTTCCTCTTCGAGAATACGTGGCCAAGTTGCAGGAGCTCCCGCCCGAGAACCAGTGCGTCCCCATGCCTCTCTTCAGCGTCGTGAATGGCGGCAAGTACGCGTCCAACAAGCTCTTCGCGCAGGAAATTCTCATGACACCTACGAGCGCTACGAGCTTTGCGGATGCACTGCAGATCGCAGTTGAGTTCAATACAGCGCTGCACGTCCAACTGGAAACTCACGGCGTCGGCTTCACCAATCGAGGAGCGTTTGGAGGCTTTGCTCCGCAGCTTCAGACGCTGGCGGAGGTGTTTCAGATCCTTCGGGCAGCTCTGGACGACGTTCGAGTGCGCTTGGAGGGCCCCGACGGATATGCTATCGCTCCTGCTAGTGTATCACCGCTACGAGTGGACTTTGGAGTAGATTTCGCTGCGTCTGAGTTCGTCTTGCAACACACACACACAGACGGCGACGGCGCAGACCAAAACGAGGAGGATAACGACACCCCCCGGTCGTTCACGTACAACACGGACCGGTGGGTGCCTGGGTCGAGCGGTGCGTTCAAGAACAGTGACGAGTTGCTGGACATTATGCGCAGCAGCGTCAAGGAGCTGGAGATCACAACCGTCGTCGACCCTTTCGACGCCGGAGACATCAAGAGTTTTGCTGCACTGCACAGCGCTGAAAACGACATGGATAGCAGCGCACTGGGCGATCCGGCTGACACCACCAACGGTGGAGGGAAGGATAGCCTTGGTGGCGATCCGAACTGTCGCGTGCAAATTGTTGGTCGGAATGTGGTGGAGCGCCATGGCCTCGCAGCACTCAACGAGGAGCGCGTGTGCAACACGGTGCTTCTCGTCTTACACCAGTTCCCGACCATCTCGAGGTTGCTGCAAGCCATCACGAACGCGCAACATCTCGGGCTCGCTGTTGTCCTTGGTGCATCCGCTGGACAACTGGGCGCCGACACGGAGATTTTGACCGCACTGGCCATGGGTGCGGGCATCGGACAAGTCAAATTCGGTGGAGTGCTGGGCGCTGGGTGTATGGATAGATACCGTAAGCTGCAGCTTGAAACCCAAGAGCCTGGAGCTCCGCCATTTGTAGGAGCGAGAGCTTATCGGCGCTAACGCAAAATTCCAACTTGAATACGGTTGGGTTTTTGTTTTTCGGTAGCTAAGTTTATTTGTACGTTGACCCGCTTAGTCGGGATCAATGCAGCAGGTTTCAGCGACTTCGTGGGTAGACAAACAGAAAACTTGAGGTAACAACATGGTACAGTAGTTTGACTCGGAGAGAGAAGTTGCTGGAAATCGTACATTCACTAACTTAACCTCTTCCACATCGGCGGTGCGCTGAGGGCCTCCCTCGAAAGCCAACAAGGCGGCGATTTCAGCCTTTTTGTTGGATTCGGTGCGATGACGGTCTCAATAATGCAATAATGCTCGATGGCTTCACCAACCTTGATAAAAAAAATTCAAGAAGCCGGTGAGGAGACAAACTTGATTATCTTCGCTGCTTTAACTTGTAGCCAGACGATTGGCATGCTTTCAAACTGACAAGATATGTATTATAATGGAGGCAGCCACGTATGTACTACGATGTGCATACTTTATTGTTGACTTGGTCTTCGAATTATCTTTGTGCGGTTCCTACTCAGTTCATTTAACTGAAGTGATAGAGTCGATCAAACAATTCAGAAGGGAATTCGGTCTCGGGGCTAGTTCCCGGATCAAAGCATTCCACTGGAGGAGCTGGGGCTGTTTTCAACGCCTTGCAAAATGGAGTTCCAAACGCCCATACGAGCCTCGTCTGATATTGCACCCACGCTGGAACACTCGAAAGCTCTGTATCTTGGACGTCGAGCGACATAATGAAAGCGTTTGATGCCTTCAACTGGGCTGGGAGTTCCTGCAGTGGGTTGCCCGTGAGTCGCAGCATGGGGATAACGGTACCTGGAGCCATATTCGCCAGTGCTGAAACTGTTTTGATCCGGTTCCTCGCTAACGAAATCACGTACGAGCCCATTGAGAAGAAACTCTCTGGAACCTCCGTTAACGCGCCATCATCAAAAGCCACAAGTGTGACTCCATGCCATCGAGTACTTAAGTCCTCGGGTAGCACGGATAAACTGGCTTCTGACATCCGAATGGCTTTCAGAGAGACTGGCAGCGGTTGCAGCATACCTGCAGGAAGCTCAGTCATCTGTATTTTCCGCATAAGAACAACTATCAAACGTGTGTGCTTGGACGCAGAGATAGCACTGTCGTCGTCCCAGTTCACTATTGTTGAGTTGTAGACGTGAATCATCATGAGGTTTGTGAACGCTTGAAAATTAGTGGGCATCTTCAATGCAGGACAGTGAACAATCGCCAATCCCGCAAGTGTTTTGGGATCCAATGGACTAAGTGATGCGTCGTCCAACGACGTAGTCTTTCGTGCGTAGCAATCATATACCAAGCTGGAGCAGGGTTCCTTCCCGTTTGAGGACCAAGGTCGAGTGATAGCTCGACAGCCCACAACGTCATAGCTCGAAGCCCGTTGGGCAGCTGCAATGTGGAGAGATAAGATCAGAAGTCCCCACAAGAAAAAGATTATCCCAGCCAGTACGTGCTCCCAATCGTAGAATAAACGCAACCTTCCCCAACACCCTGTTGGACGTTGGCTTTTTGGACTTGGTCGTTCATCTACAATTAAACTCGGTGCCTTCAGGGGCATCTTGATTCCCTCGTTTTCGCGGCAGGACGTCAATTCGACTGCTTCGTCGACGCTATTTTCACATGGAGAAACTCTGGCTTGTTCAATACCGATCAGCTCCGTCACTCCGACAAGTGACAAGAAGATGCCCGTGTGCGGAATAACCTTCGACACGAAGTCGCCCAAACTTGCCGCGAAGATCAACTGACTCTCCTGCGAAAATAGTGCCAGCGAAGTTGTGTCATTCAGAAAGTCCTGGTTCTTGAATCCAGAATGCTGGAAACTAAACGCATTCACGAACGGAACGAAGATGATCAGCGGTACCATTACCACCATACAGAAACTGGTGAGTGCGTCGGAGAGGAGGGTTACAACTCGTTGCAGTGCCGGCGACCGCTGGAGAAAGTATTGAGTTACCGCAGTCGACCAGCAAGCCGCGACCAGCAGGGCGACGATAAAGCCATTTACCTTCACACTTGGCAGCAGCGCACTTGTTCGAAAAGCTTGATACGTCTGCGAACTGACGTTTAGCAACTGACGCAGTGCAAACATTGAGCAGAAATGTTTGCTTTCGACGCCAAAAAGTCCCTGGCGAGAAAAAAGTGAACTCCAGAAGTGCACCAAAGTACCTTGTAGCTGTGGTGGAGGTACAATTCGCCCCGACATGTATCGATTCATGCGGTTTGCCCTCATCAACTGGAACGATTGAAGCATTGTTGTGTCCGACAGCACTAGCCGCCGAAAGCGGATTGACAAGAAGATGATGCGCAGAACTTGAACGCCATGCACACCGCCGATTACGCCAAACACGAAGCCGTAAAACCGATAGTGCTGGGCTCCCGTCTGTGACCAAATTGAAGCGTACAACTGCATCGTTCCAGTCGAGATGAACCAGTATGTCATGGCGGCGCAGACGAGAAAGGTTCCGCAAGCTGCGTGAAGTGCCGCGATGATGAGCCATACTGCTGCATACATGGCTCGAGAGACTTCAAGCTTTAGCGGTGGTGAGTCCGGGAGGGTGGAGCTTTTCCGCTTGAGGTTCAACCCCTCGGCGTTCATCTTGCACTTCGTATTATCTGTGTTGTCTAAGGATGAGTCGTGAAGTCGGTGTGGGCAGAGAGTAAAATTTAAAGTGCGGGTTGTGAAAGCCCAGACCCGAGTTGTTCTTACCTTTCGCTATGTCACACGGCGGCCACCTTAGGGGCACAAATAGTACTCGTCAGATCCCACCGCGTTCAGTCAAGATGCGTCATAAGAAGGTAGGCTTCTGCTGCCCTTGGAAGTATTTTTGTGGTTGCAATGCGAACAGTAGACCACTGTCGGTCCTACCTTCTGCCACCTTGCTTGGAGTCTGACTCTGAAGCTCAAAAGTAGTGTTACTAATCTAAGGATTGCGTCTTGGACTGGACGGGTGAATTCTTACAGCTTCAATGCAATTGTATTTTTACCGGCCTCTTGCAACTCATTAAACGTGTCTCTCGTTGTCGTCGTCGTCTTCTTCCAGGGACTCGTCCAGGTCGAAAGACTCATCCATGTAATCGTTCTCAGCCTCGCTGGCACTGTCTTCTTGAATCGCTGTGGGCGTTGCAGCAGGGTACATGTTCGGGTTAGATGGCTTTGCCGGCGATTTCATCAATCCGTCGTGGTAATTCACGGATCGGTCCGTAATGGTGGGGGTGGGAGTGTATTCGAACGCTCCGTGCAGGCGAGAATAGGCTTGGGCGCCAACTGATGCGTCTTCGTGCAACGGGATTGAGATCTCGCCAAACTCGTCGTCCTCCTCCTTGTCGAGAGACCTCGACCGGATAGAAGCTTCAGCGAACTCGTCCTCTTCGTACGACCTCGACTGGATTGACGCTTCGCCAAACTCTGTGGCAGGGTGTGATCGCACCGGGAAGTCGCTGACCGACAGCGATGGGGCAGCTAATGTCTCAAACTCGCGTTCGTGAAGCCTGTTAGTAGCTCTATCAAAGTCACCCTTGCGTGACGGGATCGAGGCTTCACCGAACTCATCGTCTTCCTCTGACGCCTGACCGAACTCATTGCTCTCATCGCGAGTTCTGGACAGACCCGATATGTTGCTGAATTCGTTTGCATTTCGGGACTCGAAGGACGATTCACCAAATTCGTCGTGATCTTGCAATCTCGATAAGATCGACGCAACCCCCAACCTGTGTGATGCGATAGGGGCCGGTGACTTGCTTTCCCTAGACTGGACTAGATTTGCAACAGATTCATCGTCTTCTTGCGATCGAGACCTAATTGAAGCTTCGCCAACTTCGTCGTCATCACGAGAAATGGAGCGAATCGACGTCTCGCCAAATTCATCTTCCTCCTGTGAGATAGATGTGAGAGCTGTTCCGCTAGACCTGGTGGGGTTCTTGTTTTCATTAGACTGGATCGAGGCCTCGTCGAACTCATCTTCACGCGACTGGAGCAAAGTTTCACCAAACTGGACATCGCCACGTGAACGAATGGACGATTCACCAAACTCATCGTCATTACCGCCTAGCGACTGAAGCGAAGTTTCTCCAAACTCGTCGTCATCAGTAGCGGTAGGTTTGGTGAACCGGTTCAGCTGTGGCAGCCGCTTTTTGTTCATAGTGGAAGAGCTTTGTTCCAGAAGAAGCCTTTCAACTTCATCCATGTCATCGTCTTCTTCGAGGTTCAATCGACGAGCACCCATACTAAATCGATTTAAGCCTGATGAGAACGCTGGCTGACTTTGCACAACCATTGTCTCCTCCTCTTCTGAACTCTCTTCGTCTTCTTCCATGCGAAGCGACATCGCCGGCGCTGCTGCTGCTGCTTCTTCACCGCTGTCACAAACATTATCCGTATTACTCTTATCATCGCCCAAAGCTATCGCACTATCCAGTGAACTTTCGGCCGCCCGGAGCTGCTCTTCAGACCACTCGTCTTCGTCCTCATCATCGCGCATGTATTTCGTTGGCATAGTCGGCGCAGCACCCGCGCTAGCGTCCTCGTCGTGGTCTGAGATATTGTCATCGTCAAATGAACTCTCTGCGAGCGGATCGGCGTGGGCAACAGCAACTTCATGGCGCTCGTTGCGGTGTTGGAAGTTATCGACTTCATCAGGCTCAGATGCCACCGCACCGTACGTGTATCTGCTAGCAAGTTTACCCTGCGAAGTTAGACGCTGTGAGATTGAACCACTCGACAATCTTGATGCCAGCATTTCTAGGGCATCGTCTTCGTCATGCTGATCCATCATCGGACCACTCGCCGCACTTGATAATGACTCCTCCAACAAATTTTGTTCATCCGCTTGATCAGCACTGCGAATTGATTCTTCCAAAACATCAGGTTCATGTACTTGATCTGCAGACACCGCTGCATTATCCACTCTCGAAGAGGGGTCTTCTAACTTGTTGTCGTCATTATGTAGATTCACGGGCGAGTTTTCCGAGCTGGAAGCCGATTCTTCTAACATTGAATTGTCTTCGTAGAGTTCTAGTGTTCTCATCACCACACTTGGTAGTGGTGCTAATAATTTGTCACTCACAGGTAGTTTTTCGCTAGCAATACTTCGTGATGATTCCTCAAGCTCATCGCTTTGATAAAGTCGATCTGCTACAGTGCCACCTGCAATGCTTGACGCTGATTCTTCTAGTTCACTGTCCTCGTCAAAGTCGTTTGCAAGAGCATCTCTCCCCTTACTTGACAATTTGTCTAGTGTAATGTTCTCGTCGAGTTGGTCCCCCTCTGTACCTCCCTCCACCCTTGAAACGGATTCTTCTAGTGCGTCATGACCTCCCATGCTGGATACTGAATTTTCCGCACCGTCCTCGTTAAACTCATTGGTAAGTGCACTCCTATCTCTGCTCGGTAGCGAGTTTTCCTCGTCAAGTTGATCTCCTGCTGCATCGTCCTCCACAGTTAGAGATGACGATAATTCGTCTACTGCATCTTCGTCAGTATCTCGACCTTCAGACTCATCTCCTCCCAAGCTTGGTGTTGACTCTTCTAACGTGTTGTCGACTTCATATTGATCAGCTACAATGTCGTTACCGGTATCCACGCTTGGTGATGAATCTTCAAGTCTGCTGCTCTCATGGCGTTGGTCTCCTGCTGCGTCTTCCTCCACGTTTGATGCAGACTCCTCTAAACCTTCGCTTTCGCTAAGTTGATCACCTGCTGCACTGTTTTCTAGGCTTGTAGCTGATTCTTCTAATGCACTATGCTCGAGTAAGTCTGCTCTGTCCACAAGTGCAGACGATTCCTTTAATGCTGCGTTATTCGTAAGTCGATCTGTCACCGTGTCATTTTCCACTGATTCTTCCAAAGCATTCGATTCATTAGTTTGGGTAGCAAGTTCATTCAAGGTTGACGTTGATTCGCCTAACGCGTTGTGTTCATCGATCTGGTATTGTAGCGCAACGTGCTCCGTGCCTAAAGTTGTAGATTGTTCTGGCGTGGATTTGTCGTCGCCCTGCTGGTCTACAAGCAGCGTTTGCTCAGTAGCTAACATCTCGCTATCAGAGATATCATCGTCATCAAACGAGTTATCTAAGTGTTCGGGCTCAGCTGGAATTGAGGACTCGGTAGTTCTCTCCTGCTCTGCACCAACGTCAGCTTCATGTGACTCAGTATTCCCTTGACTATCGATACTTTCACCTCCATCCTCGGACATCATCGAGTCATCAAACGAATTATCAGCGATGGCATCCTGCACTACGTAACCATCAGAGTCTGATTGTTCTGCTTCAACTTCATCGCTGTGCATTGACCGCTGCGGCACGGCATCCATATAAGAGATTGCGCTTGCTTCTTTTCCTTCGAGCGCAGCCATCATCGCATTATCGAAGGAGCTCTCCTCAAGAGGGTCCAGCTCATCACCAGCTTGGTCTGAACTTGCGTCTTGACTAGCATCTAATTCAGCATGGCCCGGTTCAGTCTGATCAATCGGTTGGGGATTCACGTTACTGTCAGTGCTGGCTTCCAGGCCATCTTCGTTCAGAGCAGAACCATCGGACAATATATCATCTTGTTCATCATCATTAACAGCTTCTTGCTCTGAGCCCACGTCTTGCTGGCTCGTATGCAAGTCAAGGTTGGCTGCAAGACCATGATCTTTCGATTTGAGCTCAGAACCCTCGGACGAAACCTCACCTAGCTCATCATCAGCCACAGTCCCTTGCTCTGAGCTCACGTCTTGCCGATCATCGCTCTGCTCAGCCTGGCCGAGTGCACGGTTACTGTCAGCACTGGCTGCAAGGGCATCGTCTTTCAGCTCAGAACCATCGGACGATATCTCGTCATCATCAATAACAGCAGCTCTCGGCTTCTCCTCCGTCTTGTCATGTACAAGTGCAAATTCATCACTGTCATCACATTCATTATCAATATGTGGTTTCACCTGCTTACTAGAGTGCGCAAGGCTCTGCTCCAGCATCAGCCTCTCCACTTCATCCATGTCGTCGTCCTCGCCATCGCCAGTAAAGCCCACTGAGCTCCACTTGGACTGAACCTTGGTCTCCTCAATCTTGCGGCCGACACTCGACTCCAGTCCACCGACGCTATCATGCTCAATCCTATCCTGCCTGTCCTTGAAACTGTCCTCCGCAACATCATCGCTAGAATCTTCATCTTCATCAAAGTTAGACATCGCTACAGAGGTCCCTGCTTGCTCCTCACGGCTTCTTTCCTGCTCATCACGCACAACATGTTCAGCGACCACCAACTCAGCATCAGTTCTGGATTCGTCATGACTTATTTCGCCAATTGAATCCTCCCGATCCACATCCACATTGTCAGAACTCGCACCTTCTTCCTCGACATCAACAGGGCTTTCCTGCTCCACGTCAGGTTGATCCATGTCCTGCTTGTCGCCTTCATCTAATTCCTGGTCCGACTCGGTGAAGTAGTTCTCCCTCGCCTTCTCCAGAGCAAGGGCAATTGCCGCGCCGTCCACAGCCGAGTTCTGTGAGCTTGGTGCTTGCGGGACCACTCCATCCACCGACTCATCGGCACTCACGTTGCTCTTGGAAATACCATCAGGGAAGAGAGAAGTCGATCCACCCTCCAGATCCAACACAGCGTCTCGTAACCGTGACTCCACGTTTCGCAGTTTCTCCACAATCTCTGGGGCAATTGAAGCGTACTTCTGCATCCATCTGAAATCGTTAAGAAGGTTGCCATCGCCGCCCGATCCGTGGGCGACGAGCAGCGCGTTTAGGAACTCAGCATTCATCAACACTTCCTGCTCCACAGACTGGACCTTGGCCAGCTCACGAGCGCTCTCAGAGCGAACGCGAGTCAGCTTCTCCTCTTCGTCGAAGACACTAGCACGGAGCTCGCTCCACTCCATGATCCCGCAGCAAGCGGTCAACTTCTGGTACAGGGATTGCACCTCGGCAGTCAGTGTAACAATTTCCTGACGGGTACTAGTGAAATCCTTCTCCAGGTTTGCCACATTGTTCTCGTCTGGCTGGAGGGCGGCAGTGCGTTCCTCAAGATCCTTCAGCTTGCTCTGCAGCTCACTCAAGTCATGGTACTTGACGTTCTCAACCGCGCGAATCTTCTCGCGGACCGCGGCAACAGCAGCCGTTAAGGTCTTGTTCTCGGTACGAAGCTCCTCCACTTCACGCTCCTTCATCTCCGTTCGGCGCTGGTACGACACCTCACGCTTTGCGCGGTCCTTCTCCTCTTCCTGCAGTTGACGCTCAAGCTGGCGTTTCTCCTCACGCAGAGCCACCATCTCCTCGCTAAACTCATCCGATCCCTTCGCGATAATAGCGGACTTGTGGTACTGCTCCTTCAACTCCTCACGCAGCTGCTCTACGACAGACTCCAGTTCGCGAATCTGTGTTTCGTGCTCCTTGACCTGGCTGTCAAGCTCCTGCGCAGTAGCGCTATCAGCAGCTGCCTGCTTCACAGTCAGCTCGTATTCGGCCTGGAGGCGCTCCAGCTCGTGCGCAGTGCGACGGTGTGTCGCGTACAGCGCGTCAAGGTGGTGCGTAATAGCTTCATCGTCGCTCATATCACCACTGTCCTCGACAACATCGTTGTCGCCGGATGCGTTTGCGGCCTGCACCAGCTCCTCCAGAATACGCTTGAGGCGCGACTGGAGCTGCTGTTCGCGGTGCTGGGAAGCCTTCAGCGTCGTCGTCAACTCGGTCATCTGATCCGTCAGCTCTGAGCGAGCCGCTTCCAGCTCCTTGTTCGACTCCGCCTTCAGCGACTTGACATCAGCGTTCAACTTGTCGATGGTGTCCTCCAGATCCTGTTCGCGCGCACGAGAGCTCTCACGCTCCTGGTTCAGCTTCAACGTCAGCGAGTCGATCTGGGAGACGTAGCGGCTCTGCATCTCCTCCTGCGCCATGGCCATCTCGACCAGCTTTTGGCGGTTGGTCTCGTCCGACTGTTTAGCTTCCTTCAGCTGCATCTGCTTTTCCTCAAGAGTGCTGGACACCTCGCTGAGGTCAGCACGAAGCCTGTCAACTTCGGACTGCATCCGGCTCTTGATCGCAGCAAGCTCCTCCTCCTTCTCAGCAGAGGCACCGCCGATGTTAGCCTCCATTTGAGACACCTCTCCTTCCAAACGCGTCTTCGTCTCCTCCAGATCCAAGATCTGAGCCGTGAACTCGTCAATCTTGCTACGGGCCTCCTTGATGTCGTGCGTCAGCGTCGACACCTCACGCTGGTGCAGGGCCTCCTGCTTCTCCAGCTCATTCTCGAGCTCGGTGATGGTGGCCTTAGTCGTCTCAAGTTCAGACTGAGCACCCTCCAACTCAGAGATGCGCTCTTCAAACTTCGACTTCATAGCAGCGAACTCAGTCGCGTGCTCCAAACGGAGTGTCGTCTCCGTGTTCAGAGTGACACGCTCGTGCTCAATCTGTGCACGCTGAATCTGCTCCAGCAGGTCGTTCTTCTCGTCCTTAAGCGCAGCCAGTTCGTCTTCAAGCGCGTCAAGGTTGCTCTTCTCAACAAGCGTGTCACGCAGCTGGCGCATCGCCTGCTCCTTGTCGGCAATCTGCTGTTTGAGCTCACCGATCTTCTCATCGTAGTCACTGGACAGCTTCGTGATGGTGTCCTCCATGATCACCTTCTGGCTCTCCTTGGCCGCGTTGAATTCTTCAGTCATCTCCTCCAGCTCCTGCTTCAGCTCATCCTTCTCAAGTTGGCTTTCAAGCAGCAGCTTCTCCAGTTCGTTGCGCTCCTCAGTGCTGGCAGCCGTGAGAGCAGCCTGCTTCTTCATCTCGTCACCGTTCTGGAGGGCCTGGGCCACACGCTCCATCTCCTTCAGCTTGAGCTGAGCAATGAACAATTCGTGCTCCTTCGTAGCCTTCACACGACGGACAGTCTTGGCCTCGCGCTTGGACAGATCCAACATCTTGGCGGACGCCGTCTCTATACGCTTCAACGTCTTGGTCAGGAGTCCGACCTGCGTCTGCTTCGCCTGAAGCTCGGACGACAGCTGGCGAACCTTCTTCTCCTTTTCGCTTTCCAGGTTGCGGATCTGCTCACGCACCTCGGCGACCTCCTTCTTCGACTTGCGCACCAACTCGTTCTTCTCCTCATTCTCAGCCTTTTCACGCGCCAGCAGGTTCTCCAACAGCGAGTTCTTGCCCTGCGCAACACCCATCAGTTTGCTCTCCTCCTGCAGCTTTTGCATCAGCTCCAGGCGTTGAGCCTCCTTCTGCTTCTCCGTCTCAGTCAGCGACGTGCGAAGCTCCTTCAGCCTAGCCTGGAACTGTTGCTCCTCGCTAGCGAAACGGCGCTCCACTTCGGCCTTGGTGTTGGCCAGCGCCTCCAGTTCGGCCACCGAGCGGGCCAGGCGCTGACGCAGCTTGTCGTTCTCCTCCTCCCTGTCCGCCGATCTGCGGCTGAGACGTTGGCTGGCCTCCACCTTCACCTGGCTCATGGTATCCTGCAGCGTCTTCGTCGCCTCCTCCAGCTTCTTCTGCTTCTTGGCGAGCTCCGAGAGCTGGTCGTCGAACTTGTTGGACTTCTCCTTGTTGCTGCTGGCAATCTGCTCCAGCTTCTCCTCCATCACCGCAGCCGCACTGCGCTGCTGGCTTTGCAGCGCCTTGTTCAGCTCAGTGCGAGCGTCCGCCAGCTCGTCACGAAGCGTGGAGCTGGCCAGCTTGGTGTCCTGCAGCTTCTTCTCCTGGCGGTCCAGAGCGCTCGACAGCTGCGCCAGATCCTCCTTACTCTGCGTCTGCGCATTCTGCAGCGGCAACAGGTCGCTCTTGCGCAGCGCCGAGCTCTGCAGACGCTGGATGTCATCCGTCAGGTCACTTTTGAGCGCCGCCAGGCTCTCCTGGCGCTGCGAGAACGACTGCTTCTCGAGGCTCTGAACCTTCTGCTCCATCTTCTCAGCCATGCGCATGATGTTTTGCGCCAGGCGGTCCTCCATCTCGCGGAACTCGCGCGTGAGGCGGATGCTCACCAGGTTTTCCACTGCCTTCATGTCCACCAAGCTGCCCATCTGGCGGTGCATGAGCTGCACCCTGTCGGCCAGCTTGAACAGCCCCTGCTCCTGCTTCTGGCGGTTGGCCACCAGCGCCTCGATGTTGTCCTCCAGCGTCGAGATCTTCATGGTCGAGGACGACAGCGCCTTGACGCGCGATCCGAGCTCCGCCAGCTCGCGGTCCACGCTAACCTTGCGGCCGAGCAGGTCTGCGCTGTGCTCCTCGAGGCGCGCGATAGCGGCGGCGTTGGCCTGTA
>JAHWLF010000166.1:0-19241 GCA_024679295.1 Phytophthora parvispora
ATCAGTCTATCCGCGAGGCCATCGGCCGCGTCTTCATTTATCTCCAGACAGGACGCATGCAAGGCAAATTGTCTGCCTGTGTGAGCAAAAAGCTTTTGCAGCTTTGGCCAGACAATTCAGAAGACTCAGAAGAGGTATTGATATGCATTTGCGTCTATGTTAGTCTTTTTGTGGTAGCTTTAGTTCACTAATCGGCGTTATCGTCTTGTTTCGACGCTTCCTCGTGAATGCCACAGGATCACCCGTCGGCACACGCGCAATAGCTTCTAAAGCATCATGTAGCTGAGGTGCATTGCCCCGGAAAACGCCCTCATAATGAAAGGCGCTGAAACACTCCACATGAAACCCACGCTCGCACTTGGTGCACCCGTATTTTGATTTCTTTGTTGGCATTCCTCGTAGGCTACACAAGTAGCACGTCAGCTTTCCGTTGCTGTTTTCCGTCGAATTTGGGGTGATGATATGCAACGAATCATCGCTACCAACCACTTCATCAAGAACATCCGCCTTCCGTTTTCTTCGTCGGCGATCTCGCTGCATCTTTAGATTGTTTTCGTTGAATGTGAGTGTATCCGCAATTTGACGTTTGAATTCCCGTAGTGTAATGCTGGATGACGAGGTCCGAGAGATAACGCGTTGCAGCGTGTACGCATTGATGATTGATATGCTCAACAGCCACGTGAAGACAGACATATGCAAGCGCTTCTCGCGGCGCCGTGTAGGATTTGTGCTTCGTAGCTGGTTGACTCGATCTACGGCATTCATGCACTTGTTGTAGGCTGCAATTAGCGCCGGCGCCACGAGAGCTTTGCGATGCATGATGGTGTCCCCCGTCCAGCGCATTATTGGTACAGTTCCGTGGCAACAGTTCACAGCTTCTGGAGACGTTGCCGGTAGTGAGCTAGCCGACATAGTCGCCTTCAAGTCGTTTGTGTAAAACACAACAACCTTTTTGTCCTTGAACACTATATAACCGGCGTGAGCAGCATACGTGAGCGTCGGCATATATTCTGTTCGTAATTGCTTGGGGCGTTTCTTTTGTTTCTTGTCGTGTGCAGCAGCATTGGCTTTGTAATTTTCTTCCGGGTCAACAGCGGCAACAAGCTCCCAAGAGCCGCGCTCCTGCGCGGCGACACGCTCCACGGCAGGCTCGAGCGCAAATTTGTTGAATCTATCCACGAGATTCATTCGCACAGTCCCTAGCAGTCTAACCTCTCCATCCGTGAATGCGCTGATGGCGCGCGCATAAGTGTGTCTCGTATAGAAGTTGTCTGAGACCAGCAAGCGTCGACCGCTTGGAGATGGGTAGGTTCTTGTTTGGTGACCAGCCATAGCCACCCACAAAGCAGTAGCTGACTTTGGCTCAATATTGGTGTGTTGTATAGTGGCGTGCGGAGAGACGGAAACAGTTCTGTGTATCTTTCAGCAGGTGTAGATCGGTTAGCGTTGCCTGACCCATTATCCCATAGAGAATGAACGTATAGTGCACCCCACCCGACCACTGCATAGAACCGAAGGCCATATTTGTCTGGCTTTGACGGCATGTACGTCCTCGCGCGCGTTCGCGCTTTGGTCCTCACCGATATCTCGTCGAGGCTGCTTGCGCCCAAAGGGACCGCCGTCTCTGCAAAGCGCTTCTGAAAATGCTGCAGCAGACCTCTGCGACGGTACAGCGGGTCGCGCACGGTTTTGAATGTGACTGGATCAGGCGCGTGAAACTTAAGCGCCCCTCGTATTTGCTGAAAGCGGTCGCGCGTCATCGTCTCGATGAAAGCAGGCTGCCCGAGGAACCGATCTGTAGACCAAAAGTCACTGATGTCGTTGAGTGGGCACAGGCTCATCGCTATCTCCAGTCCTAGATAGGCATTAAATTCGCTTTCGGTCAATGCTTCCTTCCCCCTGGCTTGCAACTTAGTCGAGGTCCAGCTTCTGATACCCTCACGTAGAGTAGCAGTGACGAACAGGCCGAAAAGTCCGTATGCGCCGTTCTTCTCGTACGCTTTCTTTACCCGGGTCTCCGTCACCACGTGCAGCCCAGCCTCTTGCTGTATGGATGCGAGGTACGCATTCTCGGCGATTGTTGCCGAGGTCGGTCTCACCGTTGGTCGCTCGGGTGATGGCGCTTGAACTGCCCAGCACCTCAAAGTGTCATTGCTGGTACTGTCGAGCGGCAACTCTAGCATTATTCCGTCGTCAGAGAGGTTATTATCACTCTCCTCATGGCCGTCGCCGTCACCACCGGCGTGCTGCTGGCAGCAGTCGTCGTCACTTTGAACCTCCCAGTCGCCGGTGATGCCATCAATCATTGCGCTGTGCAGGAACTTGCAAGTCGGGGAATGGAAGAGAACCTGTGCGAGTCTTATACGGCCGACATCTGCTTCGTTCCTATGCTTGTGTGGCTGTGGTACAGGTCCTCTTGGACCTGTTAGATGACTTTGCTAGCTTCGACCTAGCCCCCACAGCGTACTCTATCCAATCACAACCTATTAAGCGCTGCCGTACAGGTCTACCTGGACCCGTACTCGTAGCTAAAGGGTTAATGTGAGCGGACGATGTCGGAACCACAAACAATAATAATTTAGCTGCTCTTGGTAATATCTGATATTTTTTTCTTTATTCTACGCCAAAATTCCAAAACACTTTCTTCTTCGCCGTTCGCTTTGACTCCAATTGCAGTTTCGTCAAAATTCCACCTATTTAACTCATCATCAACTTGCGATCTTGGGAGGTCCCAGATTTCAGTAGGCCGACTTGAACACGAAAACTCTGCTTCTATCTCTTCCACAAAGTCCGATCTAGGACGTGATGTGAAATTAGAATTTGCATACTCGAAGATAGCACGATTGTTGCAGGGCACCGGGGTTGCTCGAAAGCGCTATATTGTATCCAAGCCCTAGCTCCGGATATGACAGCATTAGTCGTCGTGGCGGTGCTACAGGGAGAGGATGAAGTTTATAAGTGCCAGATCAAAAATCCTGTAGATCGCTTAGAGCAGCTAGATTTGCTAGACAAGCACGTGGAAGAGGTCGCAAACGAGCAAGACTTCGTCGCTAGGGTTGTCAACGGCATTGATTATGCTGATGTTTAACTGCAGAAAACATAGAACTGATATTTTACTTATCCTATCGCTTGCGAGTGTGCATGCACGGTTGCAGTGGCTGCATGTTGGACTTCACTAGATTCCTTTCGTGCGATGGAAGCCCCCCCCCCCCCCTCTAATCTGATGTCGGTTTTCCTTCAACTTAACCTTTTTTCCGGCACCGAAGTCCGATTTTTCAGCTGAATTTTGTTCGCCACACTAAATAGTGTGGTCCACATTTTCGATGCCCCACTTCCACTTCGCCACTTCGATCGAACTCATCGACCGCTGTCAGCGGTCCGCTGATCATGCCAGTTGCACTCGCGGAGTTTCCATGCCAGGTCATTCGTGAAAATCCCTCCAAGTGGTCAAGCCATGGGGAACGTCTGCACCCGCGCGCTCGCTCTGGTCCCACCGCATCGACAACGTCGCTTTCGGCTGCTTCTCGTGCTGCTTCTGCTGTGCCTGGGCAAGAAACTGCTCGGGCCGACGCTCCTGTCGATGCTGCTGCGGTGGCACTACGCGCGGACGGCCGAGACGCCGCGACTGATCTACCGCAAGACGCCAGCTAACAAGAAGCTGCTGTCACACTGCGTAACAATGAGTACGTCCGCAATTGCGGGTAACTGTTTGCAACATTCGCTAACTCTATTTTGCCTTGCCACTGCAGCTCAAACCAAGTACTACCCGCCTTGGCGTCTATTCAATGGGCATCTGCAGACGATCAAGTTTGCGTTCGACAAGCGCGCGCCGCAGATCAATTACAAGCGACAACTGCTGGACATGCCCGACGGTGGTGTTGTGTCGCTGGACTGGGCGCTGCTTCCTGGACACTTATCGGCGGACACAAAGGGTGGTGTTTTGCCTCGTGAAGAGATGTCGTCGTGGGTTGACGGGGTAGACCCTACGCGGCGTACGGCGTTGCTGCTACCGGGGCTTACGGGTGGCAGCCCCGCGAACTATATCCGCTTCACAGTCGCTCATCTTCAGCAGGTGGGCTGGCAGTGTGTGGTGCTGAACGCGCGTGGGTGTGCCCAAACGCCTCTGAAGACGGCTCAGCTATACTGCACGGCCTACACGAAGGATCTGCGCTTTGTGCTGCAACAGCTCAGCAAGAAGTACGACTTCGACCAGGAAGCGTTCGTTGGCATTGGGTTCTCGATGGGCTCCAATGTGCTGGTGAAGTATTTGGGAGAAGAAGGCGATCAAACGCCGCTGACAGGAGCTATCTCGGTCGGCAATCCCTTCAACTTGACCAAGGTGTCGGAGAACTTGTCGGGTACGCTGTTTAATCGGTTGACGTATGACAAGATACTGAATAGCAGCATGCGTGCGCTCTTCTTCGAAAAGGTATGTGCATGCTTACCTACCCAGTTTGAAAGAATGAGGGCTAAACAGTGATGTGTGTGTGCTGTGTGAATAGAGCAATGCCGCTGAAATTTTCGAAGGCTACCCGGGTCTTGACATGGAGGCTGTAAGGGCTTCTCGCACAGTGAGAGAGTTCGATGACACGCTCACTAGCGTGCTATTCAACTACAAGAACGCGGACGCTTTCTACGAAGACGCATCGTCCGACAAGAAGTTGCGAGCTGTGAAGGTCCCGCTGCTCTGCATCAATGCGGAGGATGATCCCATTAGTGTGCGAACGGCGCTCCCGTCACGTAGCCTCGTGGAATCGTGCCCAAATGTGATTCTATGCGTGACCAAGTCTGGCGGCCACCTCGCGTACTACGAAAGTTCACTCCGCAGCGATGAGGAAAACAACGGCAGCGCTGGAAAGATTGTTCGTAAGAGCACGCCAACCATGTGGACTGCTAAACCGATCGCCGAGTTCGCGGAGGCAGTGCGTTTGAGTAAGCTTGCAGCGGCGAAAGGAGCTTAGTCGACAACGGTCAGTGTTTGTGCCGTAGTCATGCATACGCATAGCTCAGTATCTCCATTCTCGTTAAAAAAAATCAAAACTGCTAAAAAAGATCAACATGGATTATGGTGAAGAGAGGTAGATCGAAGCACTGAAGCCTCAAGATGCTGCAAACCCCCGTCTCCAAAAATGTGGAGGTAAAGGTAAAGCATGGAGCGGGCTTAAAAGCACTTGCGGTGCACAATGGAAGGCCCCGACTCATCGTAGTCCGTCTTCGAAATCCACATGTGCTGGAACGTGGCCAGCGAAGCCAAGATGGACCCACCAATCCAGACCGAGTACTTGCGCTCGGGCGGCGTGATAACCTTCACTTTCATCGCGGTTGGAGCTAGCTTGGTCATCTCCTTAGTCATGCGGTCTCCAATACCAGGGAACATTGTGGACCCGCCGGAGAGCACCACGTTGTTGTACAGGTCCCGGCGAATGTCGACGTCGCATTTCATAATCGTCTGGAAAGCGCATTCGTGGACCCCCGTACACTCACGGCCGATCATCGACGGCTTGAATAGCACCTCCGGCGTGCGGAAGCGCTCGTTGCCGATCACAATGACGTTTCCATCGGGCAACTCGTACGTCTTCTCTAGAGCGGATGACTGTGCAGCTCTCTCCATCTCCTCGTCGAAATTCATAGCCACATACGTCAGTTTCTCCTTGATGTCCCGTACGATTTCTCGCTCTGCCGTGGTGGTGAACGAGTAACCACGTTCCGTCAAGATCTTCATCATGTAGTCCGTCAGGTCGCGGCCGGCCAGGTCCAGACGCACAATGGCATGCGGCAGTGCGTAACCTTCGTAGATAGGCACCGTGTGGGAAACCCCGTCGCCCGAGTCCAACACGCAGCCCGTGGTGCGTCCGGAAGCGTAAAGCGACAGAACCGCTTGAATATTCACATACATCGCCGGCACATTGAACGTCTCGAACATGATCTGAGTCATGCGTTCCCGATTGGCCTTGGGGTTCAGCGGGGCCTCCGTCAGCAGCACCGGGTGCTCTTCCGGGGCCACCCGAAGCTCGTTGTAGAACGTGTGGCTCCAGATCTTCTCCATGTCGTCCCAGTTGGTCACGATGCCGTGCTCGATCGGGTACCGCAGCGTCAAGACGCCGCGTTTCGCCTGAGCTTCATCGCCAATGTAGGCGTCTTTCTGGTTCATGCCCACCATGATGCCCAAGTGCTTGGGCATGCCTACGATGGACGGGAACACGGCGCGCGGGGCGTCATCGCCGGCGAATCCGGCCTTGCACATGCCCGAGCCGTTATCAATCACCACGGCTTGGATGTCTTCCTCCATTTTTCACTGCTTTGGACTAGCGAGGTCTTCTTCTGCCTGCCTTGTGCTCTCCGAAGCAAATTGCAGAGTGACGAGTGCGACAACGATAGAGAAAAAGGCAAAACTTCAACTTAACTGCCGGATCCGAGTCGGAGTGATGATCAACGGCAACATCCGTTCGTGGTGTGCACCACATCAAAATGCCAGTCAATACTTTCCCGCAGTGAAAACCTTTCCCATACGATTCCCCATACATTTCCAGATCAGCGTCATCATGCTGGGGGGCAAGCCGACGGCGCCGAAGAAGCTCTCGGTGGCGCAGCAGGCGCTGCTGCGGCTGCACAAGATCAACGCGCGCGGGTCGTTCCTGGCGGCGAACGCGCTGCTGCTGCTCGTGGTGTTCTACACGTCGCGGCGCTTCCCGCACAAGTTCGTGCGCGTCCAGGGCGAGTACGAGCGAATGGTTCAGTATTAATTGACACATTTATTGTAATAATACGCTAACACTATCGGTTTGTGGCGCGTAGCTGCGACTCTAACTGGCTGCACGTGGACGCCCCCGAAGGCTCCGAGACCATCTGCTGCAACAACGAGGCGGGGGGCTACGAGGACGCGCCGTGCTACACGGCCATGGACCTCATGCCCGTGCTGGGCTCGATGCAGGTGGGTCTGTCCGCTTAGTGTGGACGAGTTGGACGTGCAATGCTGACTCATACTGTGTCAATTGGTTCTGTGTGCTCCAGGGAGCGTGGGCGATCCCGCTGTCGGCTCTGGTGTTCAACTACGGCTCCATGATGCTGGGGCCGAACGTGACCATGCCTCGCGTCCGCGTGTACGTGCGTCGCGGGCTGCTTTACGTGGCGGTGATGGCGCTGCGCACTGTCGTGCTGTACATGGGCCTGGGGCTGGTGGAGAAGCGGCTGGTGCACCTCCTCATGGGCCACTCGGGCCACGCCTGCTGGTACGCGGATCTACGCCGCGGAAAGCGCTGCCCGGCTGATTTTGACCACTCGGACCACATTGTGCTGCTCGTGAGCCACTACCTGGCCATCCCGCTGTTCGAGTGGTTTGCACTGAGCGTCGAGAGTGCCGGGCCGAGTCTGAAGCGGACACTGTTGCGCGGGTGGCTGATTATGGTGGGCGCGCTGGCGACGTACCTGCTCTTCTTCACGGCGTCGTACTTCCACACCACTGCGGAGAATCTGGTGGGGCTGATCATTGCCCAGGCGTGCGTAATGACGCCGCTGATGCTGCTGACCCAGGACTACTTCACGTCGGTCAAGTGGTTGCGCCTCAGCAACTTTGTGCTTCCGCCCGAGGACACTAAGAGGGATGAGTGATGATAGAAATTCTGATTAGAAGAAGGCGTTCACGTCATGATGCAGAAATTTACATAAATTTGCTGTTGGCACCAACATTTCTCGGGGTCGATGGATGAGCAACTTGTTTCGGTTTTGTAATTGAAGATGTAGAAGGTGTAGATTCTCATTTGAGAAGCTGTACGGACTATTGCAATTATGCAAGACTAAGAACAGCTAACTACGCAATAGACTTTCACTACACGACAGCCATGACTCCGACGGCCACACTGACTACGACTGCCACTGCTTGTCGCGCAGTCAGCCCCAGCCGCGGCGACTCACTGCTCACCGACGAGTCCGATCCATGACCACGGCGGTTTGATTTCTTCTTCTTCTTCTTGCCCTTCTTCTGGATGTCCAGGTCCTTCTTGCTGGCCACGCACTTGTAGGTCTCGTCCTTGTCGTCCAGCGCACACAGCGAATCGTTCGCCAAAACATGGCCCTTGGGTGAGCACGGTTGGGCTCCAGTGATAGGGCAAGCGCCACTTTCACCGAGATCAACGTTTCCGCACTTGCTACTCAAAGAAGCATTAGGATCGAGGCAATAGTCGGAAGCTCCCATCAGCGAGACTCGACGGACCGATCGGCAGTCGCACCCGTACTCCAAGCTCGAACTGCCGGAACCCGACATGCTCCAGCTGCCGCTGTCACTGTCGTCTCCACCTCCGTCGCTTGCAGATCCATCGGAGCTACCTCCACTGATAGAAGTGCCAGAGCTGCTATTCCCGTGGAGGCTGGAATCATCATGAGAAGAATGCGCTTTCGATCGATGGTGCGACCCAGAAGAAGAGGACGCCGACGTCCAGTTCGCACTCGTTGATGGGAAGAGCTGCGAGTTCGTCGTCAGCGCCGCCGCCTGGGGGTTGCCGAAAAACGCCGGGCCAGCAGCGAATTGGCCACTCGCTTGGTCCGAGAGCGATATCGCTACTAACAGCAACGCAGCCAGCAGCAGTCTGCGCGGCATCGTGCCGGGCACACGAGGAGGACGATGGCGATGTAGCGACCACAGCGAAATTTCCACAGTGAGAGACTTCGGCGCGCTGGTTTCCTGGAGCGAGAAGCATCCGCTCTTATCCATCGGGTCGAGAGCTTCTCCGTCATCTCGCGGCGAAAACCTTCAGCGCTTTCCCCGAGTCGGTCGGTCAGATTGAGACTATCGCTTCAAGTGAAGCTGCCCTTGCCACTTCAACTTGGTGTGGCGCACGTCAACTCGCTCGCAGGTTTCGCGAAGGTACCGCCAGCTGGCACGCGCAGCGCCAGGCCAAGTGGTCAGGTTTCAGCAGCTATGTTACTCGCACGGGGGAGGTGTCACTCTTGTGGCTCGCATACTGGGGCCAAGTCACCCGCGTCGGCTGTTCTGCCAAGTGCGTCGCGCTCTGGGCGAGCGCCGCCTTTTTCTAGTGCCAATTCCGACCAGAAGCCCCGCTGTCACCCAGGCGCCGCCGCCCCGAGAAGCGCAGGCAAATCCTTCCTCCCGTTAGACACCAGGCCCGCCCGCGCCGCAAGCTCAACATGGTGAATAACGCGCCGGTCGATGGCTACACCGCGGTCCGCCGTCTGCAGGCGGCGCCGCAGCAGCCAAGCGAAGCGCTCAGTAGCTAACGAACGCTCTCTCTCTCTGTGTCTCTATCTGTGTGTGTGTGTGTCGATGCAGCACCCGCGCGACGACGAGCGCGGCAAGATGGAGGCGCTGCTGCACCAGATCGTGCTGGAGGAGCAGCAGAAGATGGTGCAGCTCGGCTTCGTGGAGACCTGCATCCCGTTCGCGGACAGCCCCGCGCGCTGCAGCGTCTTCATGAGCGCCAACTGGCACATCTGCCGCCGCTTGCTGCTCGTGATCGTGAGCGGCAACGGCATCCAGCCGGGCATCTGGAGCCGCTCGCTCGTGCTGGAGGCCACGGAGAACCCCAACCAGTACCGCTCGGGCTCCATGCTGCCCTACCTGCACACGGCACTGTCCAAGGGCTACGGCGTCGTGGTCATGAACCCCAGCACCAACACGGTCAGCGTCGGCAGCGAGAAGATCCCCATCCCGTACTCGAGCACGCCCGAGCTGCACGTGCGCTACGTGTGGGAGACCTACGGTGTGCGCGCCTCGTGCTCGCAGGTCTACATCGCCGCGTACGGCCGCGGAGGTTCGCTGACCAAGCACTTGGTGTGCACGCAGCCGCTGCTCAGGTCCAAGCTGGCGGCGATCGCCTTCATTGAGTCCAGCCACCGCATTGAAACGGACGACACGCAGGAGGTGAGAGGATTGCTGGGGACGAGGGCGATCAATTGGCAGCGCTCGAAGGAGAGCCCCGGTACGCAGCTGCAAGATTGCACGCAGCTCGGATGTTTGAGTCTGTCCGCTGGAGAACCGACGTCGCCGGCGGAGCAGAAGTCGTCGAACACGGCGTGGACTATCGCGGCGAGTATGGACACCGTGTTCGCGTTCTTTGACAGCGCGAGGGGCTCTATGCCGGATGAGCCGGCAGAGGATGAGCTGATGGATGAAATGAGTCGCCTCTCGCAATATGCGTATGCTGGCGCGGCGGCGATGTCGTCCGTACCGCACCAGCGGGAGCACTTGGAGGACGCCGAGTTTCAAGAAGAGGAGGAAACTGCGAGTGCTGGGAACCACCTGGGAAGTCGTTCGAACAGCGCGCGCAGCTCGAGGCGTAGCATGGTTATTTCGACGTCCATGAGCGTGAA
This sequence comes from Phytophthora parvispora, assembly GCA_024679295.1. Classification (NCBI taxonomy): domain Eukaryota; phylum Oomycota; class Peronosporomycetes; order Peronosporales; family Peronosporaceae; genus Phytophthora; species Phytophthora parvispora. The sequence continues at coordinate 10,324 of JAHWLF010000166.1, forward strand.
CGACTTCGACTTGCTCTCAGTGGTGGGTAAAGGCGCGTACGGTAAAGTGTTTCTTGCCAAGAAGAAGCACGGCCGGAATGCTGGTCGCGTGTACGCGATGAAGGTTCTGCGCAAGCAGGATGTATTCAAGAAGAAGCAGGTTGAGCACACCAAGTCAGAGCAGCGTATTCTGAAGCATGTGGAGCATCCGTTCGTGGTGCGGCTGCGGTATGCTTTCCAGAACCACCAGAAGTTGTATCTGGTGATGGACTATTACTCTGGTGGATCGCTGTTTGTCCATCTACGAAAGGAGAAGCGCTTCACCGAACAAAGGGCATGCTTCTACGCTGCGGAATTGGTGCTGTCGCTGGCGCATTTGCACAACATGCACATCATGTACCGTGACCTGAAGCTGGAAAACATTTTAATGGATAGCGAGGGGCACGTGGCGATCACAGACTTCGGGTTGTCCAAGGAGGATGACGAAGGCTCAACGTTCGTAGGTACTCCCGAGTATCTCGCACCAGAATTGCTTTGCAGCCAACGCACAGCCACATCCTACGGCAACACAGTTGACTGGTGGAGCTATGGTGTGCTGGTTTACGAGATGATCCAAGGGCACACGCCGTTTTGGGATAAGAACCGCCGTCAAATGTTCCAGAACATCCTCAGCAAGGAGCCGACGTACCCTCCCGAGCACTTCTCACCTACTGCTACTGATTTTCTGCAACGGCTACTCGTAAAGAACCCGCGGCAGCGCATGGGCTGTGGAGCTGACGGTGCGTTGGAGATTATGGGGCACCCATGGTTTGAAGGCATAGATTGGGACGCGCTTCTTAACCGCCGAGTGGACCCTCCTTTCAAGCCTGTGACGAAAGACATTCACGGCAATCGTGCGCGGACTAGCAGCGCTGCGCTCAACGCGAACCTGCAGTACGTTCCGAACATCTTCAAACAGCAGGAAGTAGCGGACTCACCTGTCGTGAGCGTGCTGGGGTCTTCAACCGGATCGGGGGTCATGGCGATGCACTTTGATGACTTCAGCTACATGGGCAGTGACATCATTGGTTCGCGGCGTACATCCGTCTTCCGCGACAGCGACATCAAGATGGAGTTGGGCGAGTAGGCGCTGCTAGCCTGACTGCCCGAATATTCATTCCAGACCTACTGGAGCTTCAACCATGGTAGTTGCATTGCTCCACTACGAGCCCTCGAATCCGCCCCACGTAGCTGACTCGGCGAGGCGGAGGCTCGCGGCACGCACCATCAAGCTAAGCCAGAAGCTCGCACTGCGCTAGAGCGGATATCTTCAAGTCTAATTGTGCAGCATTTTTTTCGGTACGTCGGAGCTCCACTGCCCCGTGTGCGTTTGCATCAATAGTTCGAAGTGCTAAGAGTAAAGTAAGCAAGACAGGTAGGAGACTCGACGCGAAGAGTTGCTGCGGAGGCAAGCACAATCGTCTTCCGAGCTTCAACTCTTAAGCCACAATCCATTCTGTGTTGACAAGTGTAAACCACTTCCTCTCTCGGACAAGCACTGCAGGCAGCAGACAGATAGGCAAGCAAGCAAAACATGGCAAGCGAGTGGAGATTCTCAGTGTGTTTTCTAGCTGCAGGGAGCTCTAGCTTCCACCACAAAACCACAAGCATCGAGCTTAGGGCACCACCTCGAGTCCCATGGACTTGGCCGATCCGATGAGCGTCTTGCAGATGGACTGCAGGTCGATGTAGTCCACCATCTCGTCCTGCTGCTTGACCTTGGCGATCTCGTAGATCTGGCGCAGATGCACCGTGCCCACCACCTTCTGACCCGGCGTGGGCGATCCCGACGAGATGCCCGCCGCCTTCTTGAGGAACCACGAGGCCGGCGGCGTCTTGGTGGCGAACGTGAACGTGCGGTCCGAGAAGGCCGTGAGCACCACGGGCACGGGGATGTTCTCCGTCATCTTGGACGTGCGGTCGTTGAAGGCCTTGCAGAACTCCATCATGTTGACGCCCAGCGGACCCAGCGCCTGGCCGATGGCGGGCGACGGGCTCGCCTTGCCCGCCAGCACACGGAGTCGGACCACGCCCTTGACTGCGACGGACATGTTGGCAAGCTGATAACTCGACGAGGAGAGCGCGGAAAGGGGCGAAACCTGCGTGGGGATGGAGCGCAGACGAGGGGTTAGAAGACGCACGAAGCGGTGGGCTGCAACGCGCTCTGGGGGCGGAGCTGCAGCAGCGCCAAGAGCGACGACTAGCGCATGGGACGCACCTGGCGCGCAGGTTGCGGGACTTTGACTGGCCGCCGCACATTTTTGGACGGGCTTGTATTGAGGGGGTGGATGACGTGATGTGATTGGCTCTTTCGGCGTATACCGTATACTACAGAGTGTATAGTGTATACCAAGCTTCAACAAAGGCAAGTTGCCTTTTTGCGCGCTGCTTGCTCTCAGCTCTTCTCTACAGGACATGAGTTCTATCCAAACAGCAGCACAATTGCATGTATATCGTTTCAAAACTTGCTTCTAGACGCGCTAGTATTTGCTATTTGGTCATCTCCGAGTTACTTGCATTGAAGGACGCTCTCAGCAAACTCGCCGATGACTTTGACAGACCATGGGCGCAGCTTGGACTTGGACTTCAGTGTGTCAGCGCTTCCGTCCTCCTTCTCACAGCTCCCCTCGTAGAAGGCGAGGTGGCCACCGCTCTTGGTGATGCAAAGGATAATGTTCTCGTTGGCCTCGACATCCTCCTTCGTCGGAATCGAGGTGGCCACGCTGATGGGGTCGTCCTCGGCATTGAGACACAGGAGAGGCACTGTGACCTTGGGCAGCCGAGTGACGCACGACCCGTCCTGGTAAAATTCGTCCACGCTGTTGTAGTTGAAGTGCTTGATCGTGAACAGTTCGTCGAACTCCGACACCTTCGTGACCTTCTTGAGCGCCTCCACATCGATGCCGGGGTAGTCGCGGAATATCTCGTGCGCGTTGCTGCGGTTGAAGAACAGGTCGCGCAGTCCCGCGCTCAGCACGCGGCTGTACGTCAACCGGTTGAACAGCGGTCCTTCGATATTCTCCGAGCACTTGGGCATATTGAACGGATTCCCTACCGAGATCGCTGCTGTTAATCGAGCCTTGTCACCGTCTTCGCCCAGATACTTCACCAGCACGTTCGAGCCCATCGAGAACCCCAGTCCGATGAAAGCTTCGTTGGCGAAGTTGTACTTGTCCGTGAGATATCGCGCGACGTAGCGCAAGTCGTCGGTATACGCGATGCAAAACAAATGCGGTGTCCGGAGCGGAGTGTTCTGACATCCTCGCGAATTCAGCACGACGCACTGCCAGCCCAACGCGTTCAGTCGCTCGACAGCACTGCGAATGTAATGCTCGCCGCTGCCGCCCGTCAATCCTGGTAGAACCAACACCGTCTTCTTGCTCGTATCAATCCGCTCCTCCAGCGGGGTCTGGCTATCCTGTGCTCCCGCTGGTAGTAGAGCCCAATCCAGAGACACCACTCCGCCGTCGGGCATGTCGAGTAGCTGACGCTCGTAGTTGATTGCCGGTGTGGGCTCCATCTCATTTGCCCATGACAGCTGCAGTGTCTGCAAGTGGCCGTTGAACAGATACCACAGCGGGTAGAATTTCTTCTTCACGAGGTGCACGCAATTAGACAGAAGGTGCTCGTTCCTGGGCGTCGGCTTGTACACGAGCTTTGGTCGCTCCGCGGTGAGCTTGTAGTGCGCACTGGCAAGCACCGACACGAACTTGGGGGTGAGTGCCAACACGCAGAGCGTCACGGCTAACGCGGTGGTCGGCGCGCTCGGGATTTCTGTGGGGATTGACATGTATCACTCCAGTCGCACCAGTAGCGGTCCAATTGCCAAGTGCCATTGACCACCTCACACTCATCGGAGCTCTTGGCGGTCCGTCGAACATGTCGTTGCGCTCCAAAACTAAAAATGTACAATACACTAGTTAGCGTAACATACACAAATCCATATCGGTAATTCATCTCAGCGCGAATGATACTGCTTCGAATATGCACCACGAGTAAAGTTACATTTTTTTTCGAATTGTCGGCGGGTGTGATCTAGGTTCTATACAATTTGTGAAATGACCCTACTTCTTCCGTCTACGCGTTGTTTTAGCGCTAACAACACAACCCGGCAGTTATTAAGACGTCATCGATATTATTGATTTTTTCTGTCGATCTATATGGTGCGAAAATTTTTGGTTACATATCCGCTGGAAACGGGAAAATGAAATCAGATCTGACATTGACAAACCAAACAAAGGACGTCGCTTTTTCAATAAAGCCTGCGCAACCCATCACTTTGTGTAACGATGCATCAACATCATGGTGATCAGCCACAGCGCTGAGACGTCGGGTGCTGCTCTTTCTAAACTCTACCACTAAGTGACCGCACCAACATGCGCTGGGTCGCTGGTAATCCCCATGCTTGGAAGAAAAAAAATCAAGAGTGCATTCATTATTTACATTTGAAACGGTTCAGATAAGACCTCGGACTGGTTCAGGTGAGCCGCGGTCCATACCATATAATAAAAGAAGTAACTTCATTTGGATCACACACTTTAGCGCTAAGATCGGTCACATTTTTATCACTGTGGCAAGCCGACTCGTTACAGTCTGCCACAGTAGGGCCTGGTGAGTTCGGGTTGCCTGCTCGGTACCAGCGACGCTGCGTGTGTCAGCTGTAGGTGTACACTCAGAGAAAGCCATACCACCTGAAGACTGCAAGCCTGGGCCGGGAATAAAGGAGTCTCGGACGGTGCGGCACCAGTGATTGTAGTTATCACGCTCTGAGCAAGCGCTCCGCCCGAGATTGTCAGGGCGACTACCTTTGAGAATCAACTTCAAGGACTATAGAGAATCTAGGATAGTGAAATGCACATATTGCATACGATAATTAGGAAATACCTCCTGTATGAAATACACAGAACTTACAGGGTTTGTGAGAGTGTACACAACTAGTGGTTTTATCCACATTGTACTAATTGTGCACTCATGCCACTATTTGAGACGATAACCTCAACACTAGAGCCTCGACTTTTGGAGCCAGATCTGCCAGCATCTGCACCCCCTTGCAGAAAAGCACGATACGTCGGGCACGTGACGTAGTTAGAATGATCAGCTTATTCAATCGGCTAGCCGTAACACGCCACGCACACGACGTGCCGGTAATTTACCTCGTGCAGCTGGCCCTCTTTCTTGAACCGGTACAGCTCGCACCGGCACACGGTGCATTTACCGTGGCGGGCCTTCGCTGTCGCCACAGCCCACTCGTTCCTTAGCATGCGCAACGCCTGTTACTTGGCCTTTTTGGTGGCGGAGTCATATTTCTTGACGTGCCGGGCGAGTGAGCTCGCATATTTGCGGCTCACGACGTCGCCCCGAAAGTGCCGCAGACCTCTCTTCCCCTCACAACTCAATCTGCCGGCAAGATGACATCCCGCACCGACTACGCAGAGGCAGTTCGCTTCCTGGTGGACTCGTACTTCATCCAAGAGAGCGCGGCGCTCGAGGAACAACTCAAGGCGGCGCTGCTACGCGCAGAGACGGCGGGGAGCGTATGGGACAGCTGGCGAACTCGCTGCGCAGGCTGGACTCGCTATACCGCATCGCTACCACGCAGGTCGACCTTATGCACACGGAAAACGAGGCGCATAAACAAGACGTAGAGCTATTGCGTCAAAGCATGGTTGTCATGGACCACGTGGCGAGGGAGTACTTCGTTAACCACGAGGAGGCAAGGGAGCGCTGGGCGCCTCATGTGATGTACACCGACGACCAGTTCCATCAAGACATCAACGATCACATGTTCGGAGACCACGCCGACTATTGTGCTCGCCTGGACGCGCTACTTGCGGAGGAAGACACTGATGAAGAAGAGTGGCGCAATGACACAGCCCTTACGGCTGAAGACCTGGAAAATCTTGAGGAATTCTTTGAAATGTAGGGTAACTGAAAGTAATACACCTACCCCTGCCGGGAAGTAAGTTGAAGAAAGAAGGCAGCGTATAGCGTACTTCTTTTCATCTCCTTTTACGCGGTGGCGGCAGAGCTCGAGCTCCCACCCCTTTGGGGCTATGGGTGAAACCTGGGAGCTCATATGAAAGGTTACGACCTACGCGTGTAACTAGTTACTTGGACGTCCTTGTCCTGGTCATCTTCAATCCTGTGTCTGTGTGCCCAATCGTTGTCCTTGTACTGTTTGATGTATCGAATCGCGTTTTGCCGTCTCTGTTGAGCCAGACGCATCCTGGTGTGTGCCGGACTTGAATTCCGAGATGCTTGAATAGCGCGTTGGAGGTCATCTTCTTCACGTCGTCGTTGCCCATGTGTAGCCACCATTAGTTCGTGCTTTCTGGGTTTTGAGCGATCGTAACCGTAAGTGGTTGTCTCTGAATAGGCCAACGAAGCCCGTCCTTCAATTCCTTGAACTCGGCTAAATATTCCAGCTGAACTTCGATTCTGAACTTGAGGACGTCACCAGCACTGGACCCGCTTATGGTACGTACTGCGTCGTTGACGGGTTTTAGCCGAATGAGAAGTTTTTCAGGCAGGGTCGGGTTAGCATTTGTAGCACTCCAATTCTCCACGTCGCTGTCTAAATGGATCTCGCGACGGAAATCACCTGGGCGATAGTGACCGGAGAATTGACACATACCCCCGTGTCCTGTTGAAACGTGGTTACTAGTTTCATAGGCTGTAGTTCCTCCTGTCGCAGCAGCATCCTCGGCAGCAACCGTATTGATTGGATGTTCTGCTTCTGTTTCCACTTGTCCGGTACTGGTAATTGCAAGTGCACGGCGATCACAGTAATGCCATCGTACTTTGTTCTACAATTGCATGTCGTCATTCGTTGCCAGCGCAGGCGACTGCGATTCGTTGTAGAACATACAGTACGCATAGAAGGGTTCCGTACTCAGATTCTCAATCCGGACGTGGTATCGACAGCTAACAACGTGGTAGTACGAGTACATGCCGGCGTAAAAGTCGAACCACCTTGCCTTTAGGACACCCGTATCACTTTCTGTATCCACATTCATGGTACCAGCTCCAACATTGACATCACCCGCAACCATCTCTTGGCGTACGTCATACGGACTTGTCATACGAAACACGTAATCCGTAGCGTACGTATCGTTGTTGAGACTGTAGCGTCTGTAAACGAAAGGTAGGCTCGCATACTGGTAATCAGGAGGTCCCCTTGAGACATAAATGACGTCATCCACCGGTGTTTCCTTTGTTCCTTGAGGATTACCTGAACCACTGCCATCCGTCATGTTTCCACTTGGTGTCGAATTTTGTAATGAGACCATTATCTTTTCAGCGGCTGCGGCTGGTCGCTGGTTGGGATTATCTCCCACTCGTAATCGTTTCCGTTCTCTATCCACTTCTTCTGGAGGCACATCCACTCGTTTTCCAAGTACACCAGTGTAATATAGTCCCTTCTTGATGCGGAAGTATCGTTTTCCGAGCCATCCACCAATGTCCCAGTTAGAAGCTTCGTTAATGAAGCGCTGATCGACATTAGACCATCGCAAATAGGGGTTGTAGCGACGAGCCTATACGATCATAACCAACATCATGTGTAAGGGCAGCATCATCTGATTGACCATTAGGCTTCCCCTTCCTTAAACTGTTGCCTGGTCCTAGATACTTGTACCCTGGTAGCGTCCAATCGCGCATATTTACGATTGAGACGACGGAGGCGTCGCTTTGCCGTAGTAGGCTGTCTTGACCATCTCTTGAAACTCCGTGGCCGTAGGGAGTGGTTCGCCTGTAGGGATGTTCCGCATGTAGTCCCAGCTGATGAACGTCTTCCGTGGATCTTGGTTTCCAGCCATCTTGAGTCCCTTAAGTTCGTACTTAGACAGAAGCTTGACGTTAAGAAGGCGTAGAAAGTCTGACACATTGACTTCATTGAAGCGGCGACGCAGTGCAGCCAAGTTTTCGTTCCTTCCACGCTTATCTTCGGGGAGCACGTCGGTGACGGAGAAATTCGAGGAAACCAAACAAGTGGTTCGCGTGAGTTGAGGCGTCTTGTACTTTTGATCGATGGGGAATTCAGCTTCATCACAGATAGTCTTTAAGAACTGGACACCTAGCTTTTCAACTGTTTGGTGATCCAGATCCTGGAGCAATTGAAGTTGAAGAAGACGTTAATGAGATTGGTGACGGGATCATGGTGGGGGACGCGGAGCTTGGCAGCGACAGCGGTGTTGGAAGCACAGCAGCCAAATCGCGGACACAAGCGGGTGAGCCAGGGAGCTACCAACTAACCGCAACGCGAGAGCCGCGATCGGATCCTGTTTCAACTGCGCGTACAATCGATCTTATTCCTATTTTGCCTGCTGTGCTGTCTGCACCTGCTCTCGCCGCAACTCCGGGAACAGGCGCTTCAAACGTCATGATGCTGATAGCATCCAAGATAACACCACAAAGTGGGTAGGGCACTCTTGGTACAGGAGTCGGTGAGGTTGGTATTGTAAATGGATCACTTATCTATTTTAGCCGGTTCTGCATTTCTGTATTTCATCAAATCTTATTCTAGCTCATTTCAGGTTCTTATTTTGTTTATCCTCGCCTTCGCATAAGTAGGCTCTCTACCTACTTTCGTTTTGGCAAATCGGGGTAATCTACTAAGTCAGATTATTTTCTAGTCTGTTCGTCTATTCGTCTCATGTCCCATAATCATTTACTGTAATCACATGGAGTCTTATTAAACCGGTCTCGTTAACCAGGACAAAATAGGAGATACACAGTGCGAAATGCAGGTGGCACCCAAAATATGCGGGTGCCACACAGATAAGACGAGGACGTAGCCGAGGCAGCGGAAAGCGAAGACGAGGGCCACCCATCCCGCGGGACAGAACAGGAAAAACACACAAGACAACGGAGTACCACACGTAGCACGTCATAACACAAAA